>JAFVLL020030937.1:0-80378 GCA_021397915.2 Tor tambroides
GTGTGTGTGTGTATATATATATATATATATATATATTTATTTATTTTCACCTTTTTTTGTTTTAATATAAAATATTAATACAATATACTAATAATATAAAAATCTATTTATCTATCTTTCTGTCTGTTTGTCTATGCATATATATTATGTTTATGCATATATATTATATTATTATATATAGTATGAATATGTCTCAGAGATGCTCTTTCAAAAAAATATATGTATATTATTTTCTCACATTTTCTCACTCTTATTTTCTGTCACATTTTACCACAAAGTCAAATGAACAAAAATAAGTTATATTTTATCTGTTTTCTGTATATATATATATTGTGTGGAAACTAATGTATACTATTATACTGTGTGAGATTTTGAGATGTTTTTTTTAATAGAAATCATATAAAAGAGAACGACACTTAGTTTTTGGGACTGTTATCTTTTTTTTTTACTTTAGGTTTTTTTTTATTTTCTTAAACCTGAATCTCATTGCAAACAGAGAGTAATACATTCATTTTCACTAAAAAATACTGTTTATTTTTACAATCAAATACTAATATATATTACATTTATTATATTCAGTATAAATAAAGTGGTGTTTGTGATTGGAAGGAGGCCGATTTATTGTGTCTCAGAGACACTGCGAGTGAGGATAATGCCGAGCTAAGCTCCCCATCGCTTTTCTGCCCGTGACACAAACACACACACACGCACGCACGCACGTACACACACTATCCTCAGAAGGCACGTGCGCACCATAATTAGAGCTGGTGATGTCAGCCAATTTCCAATCCACGCCTTCTCCATCCTACACGTTCACGCTCCGAGATTCATTTCATCCTGCTTAATTGCACGGAGGGAATTACGGCAATTTGGGAGATTAGCGGCGGCTGCAGAAGGTGCAGAGTGTTAAAACGAGCGAGGCGGAGGGGGGGTTGCGATCATATGCAGGATTTCTTAATTCCGGGGAATATTGGGCCGCGGGGTTTGTGACATTGAGCTGTGTATTATCCAGTGAAGGGGAATGATGGTGACTCAGCACATCAGAGAGGGGAAGCCTGAATTACGGCGCCCGCGGGGGCTTGCTTTTAATTAAATCTGCGCCATCTCATTATGTCAATCATTTGCAGTGTTGGGATACACGGTTATGCAAGAACGATTAAAATATATTTATTTTTTTTTTTACATCCAAAACTCTGTGAAATCAAGATATGAGTTTTGTGGCTTTTATTTTGTATGCTGTATGAAGTGCTGTTCTTGCTCAGTATTTTTATCTTGTTCTCCAGTGCAAATGTCTAAACATTCTCAAGTCAGGATACATGGGTTTGAGATGCAAAATTACATAAGAAGTCATTTTCTGAGAAATCTATTAAATTGACTTTTTGCTTAAAATAAGAAGAAAAAAAATCAGCAAGTGGGGTCAGAAAATAAACTTGTTTTCCCTTTTAAGTTGATTTTTCTGACCCCATATTTAATCTGACTTCATTTTGATAGTTTTTTTAAGAAAAGAAGACATCTGAATATCTAAACATTCTTAAATCAATAAACATTTACTTGAAATGCAAAATGACATAAGATATAAAGTATTGTTTTCTAAGAAATGTATTAAAATTAAGTGAATTTTTGCTTAAAGTGAGAAAAAATGGAGTCAGAAAAATGAACGTGTTTACTGAATTAACATTTATTTTCTTAAGTAAATGCATCTTGATTTAAAAATGTTTATTTTTACTGAAAATCAAAGCACAAATACTAAGGAACAACAGCTCTTTTTGCATTAACAAATAAACAAGTTTTCTAGGAAAAAGACCAAAAATATTAATGACTTGTCTTGCTCTCAAACATATGCAATTTTTTGTCCAATCAGATGCTGTCTTGAATGCGAATGTTACGCCCCTTGACCCTGACATGATTTTATTAGTGTTATGATATTAATTTGCTTTGTCACATCCCGACTTCCTGTTTCAAAAGAAGATATTGCATTTGTTAGGAAGTATTATTAAAGTAAATGCAGTCAGTTTTGATGTCGTTGACTTTGTCTCAGTGCTGGTACAATTATGAACTGTTGAATCAGAATGTTGCTGAATCAGTCAGTATAAGGAGAGATTCAACAACATTGTGTCCTTAAGCAAGACTCCATTATCCTGGTAATATATATGTTCATGGCAGCGTTTTATGTTTAAATTGTACGAAAGACATTGAAAACCGACGAGTGACGTATAAGCATCATTACAGATAAACTCTTCTGTCTCTGTCCAGCTGCTCCTGAAATCATCGGCCACAAACGAAGCGAGAACAAAAAAGAAGGTGAAAATGCAACACTGTACTGCAAATCGGTGGGATACCCGCATCCTATGTGGATGTGGCGCAAGAAAGTGGGCCGGGGATCTTACATTGTACGTAAGCAAGTCATATACAATATATATCCATATTCTGCTCACCAAGGCTGGAATTATTTAATCAAACATACAGTAAAATGTGAAAAATTATTACAATTTAAAATAAGTGTTTTCTATGCGAATAAATTGTAAAATGTAATTTATTCCTGTGATCAAATCTGTATTTTCAGCATCATTGCTCCAGTCTTTAGTGTCACATGATCCTTCAGAAATCATTCTAATATGCTGATATCTAATATGCTGACATTTCTTCTTATTATTAATTTTAAAAACAGTTGTGCTGCCAAATATTTTTGTAGAAACCGTGATACATTTTATTTTTCAGGATTCTTTGATGAATAGAAAGTTGAAAAGAGCAGCATTTATTTGAAATGGAAATCTTTTGAAGCAATATAAATGCCTTTGCTGTCACTTTTGATCAATTTAATGCATCCCTTGCTGAATAAAAATATTAACCTTAAATGTTATTTAAAGGAATAGTTATGGTAAAATAAAAACTGTGCTATCATTTACTCTCCTTCATAGTATGACTTGAAATCACATTGAAATGTATTTCTATTTCATAGACAGATGATGAGATAATGTAATGAATTAGATGAATTTTCTCTTCACTTTCGCTTTCTCTTAATAGGACATTGACAACAGCACTGGCCGCTTCTTCATCATCAACAAGGACAATTTCACAGAACTGAGTATCATCAGTCTGGACATCAGCACAGACCCGGGCGAGTACATCTGCAACGCCTCAAACATCATCGGCTCCAAAGAGTCCGTGACCATCCTGCGGGTGCGGAGTCACCTCGCCCCGCTGTGGCCTTTCCTGGGCGTCCTGGCCGAGATCATCATCCTCGTGGTCATCATTGTGGTTTACGAGAAGCGCAAGAGGCCGGACGAGGTTCCAGACGGTAAGTAGCGCTCTGCTTTTAAGGAGTTTTTCTAAAAGACTTGTGGTATGACTTCCTGAAATGCTAATCTTGACCGGCAATATAATAATATCATTCTGAAGTGCTGTTGTTTGGCAGTTGTTTGATCAGAAAATGAAGTGAATTGTTTTAGAAATGTAGGGCTGCACAATTATGACAGGTTATAATTGCTGATTTTACTTGATAATGGTGACATAAAACACTTATTTTGTGGGAAGCAGCTGCTTGCAATCTTCCGTATGAAGCGACACATGCAGAACAGACTTTAAATGCAGTAAGAATGAAGTGCTGCAGAGATGACATGTTTTTGGAACAAAACGCCAATAGGATTTTTCCATTGGCTTTTGGATTATTGACGAAAATAAGCTCTGTGACCAACAAAAGTTTATGATTCTTACTTGTTTTGTTCATCATGATAATCTTCACAACTTTTATGAATTTTGAAGCTTAAATACAATTGCCATGAATAAAAAGTTAAACATAGGCTATAAACAAACCTCACCATTAAGTTTCCAACAACTCTTTCAATCTAGACACTTGTAAGTTGTCTTTTTCAAGACACATACAAGCTTAAAAATCCTATTACTGATGTGTTTTATGTCTGAGAATAAAACGTGAAAATATCTTGAGCTTGTGTTAAACACACACCTAATTTCAAGCATTTAATCCAAAACCCATTGACTTCAGCACAATGCAGCAATAATATATTCTGAAGCAGATTGTTAGTGGGTCATTTACGGACGGGGCTTTTAGCGTAGTTGCGCGAGTGAATATTCATGAGTGTTGAGTCAGAGGAGAGCCACTGGGAAATACTGACCTCTATGCTTGACCACGTTTTAATCTGAGAACGGATCCTCCACTAGAAAGACAAATCAGAACACTAGAGCTCCTCACATTTGTACACTATTAAAGTTAATGAATAATTGATTCAGTCATCAGCTGCACATGATCCTCTCGTCGCAGTAGGGGAAACAGATATGTTAATATTGTCCTGTTATCACAAGATTTTTGGAAGGAAGGCTATGTTTCTTTTTTTTTAATCAATTTTGTCACACTTTGCAATTTTAAAAATAACATTTCCAAAAGTGGGGGTTTGTAGTGATGCAATTGTTTTGGGTTCCCCAAATAACCTTTCAGTGAATCTTTCTTAAAGGAATAGTTTCTTAAAGGTGCCATAGAATGGAAAACTGTATTTACCTTGACATAGTTGAATAATAACAGTTCTGTACATGGAAATGACATTCCGTGAGCCTCAAACACCAATGTTTCCTCCTTCTTATTTAAATCTCATGCATGAAAAAGACCACTGAAAAATAGGCGAATTGGAACATAACACCGACTGTGATGTAAGAGTCGGGATCACTAATAGTTACGCCCCAATACTTGGATATACCCGCCCATGCTCTAGGCCAGCCGAATCATCAGAAGTTCTGCAGGTATTGTGAAGAAACAAGTGAGGACAATAGCGAAAATGGCAGATCATGGAAATAAATGTTATGTTCCAGGCTGTGCAGGGATGGGTTGGTGTTTGTATTCAGAAAGGCACAGAAAACAAATAACACGTTCGAATAAAATAACGCGAGCCACTAAAGGGACACGGTTGGCTGCTTGCTAGCGATAGCCTGTTACATTACAGTACATAAGATTTCACTTGCCACATAAACAGAGCAAGGAGAGATGACTCAGGGTGATGGCGAATTATTTACAGATCCTAAGCACCACTGACAAGCATCTGATCTTGTAAAATGTGTGGTAAGTAATCACTGCCGCTGTAGTTTACATAGAGCACGAGCGATCGCAAATCTCCAAAGTGAAAGTAAAACGCGATCGTGCATTCAAAGCGGCTCCCTGATGACCGCAATTTATATACAGTATAATTACCCTACGATATAACTGCGAGAGAAAGTATTGAAATATATATTTTCCTTCCTGTGTTTCCTTCCTGCTGTGTGAGCCGCACTGTGAAACAGCCAATCAGAGCAGAGCTCAACATTATTATTCATGACCCTTCCAAATAAGGTAATAATAGACCATTTCATTCTAGGGACAGATCCTAGGGTTGTAAATGGACATGTAAAACCGTTTCTGGAGAATTTTTGCCCTTACCTATGCCACATACCTTCTTTGTAGATATCAGAGAACAATTTAAAATATTGTATCAATGCATTCTATGGCATCTTTAAAGGAATAGTTCACCCAAAAATGAAAATTTGCTGAAAATATCCTCACCTTCAGGCCATCTAAGATGTAGAAGAGTTTGTTTCTTCATCAGATTTGGAGAAATGTAGCATTCCATCACTTGCTCACCAGTGGATCCTCTGCAGTGAATGGGTGCCATCAGAATGAGAGTCCAAACAGCTGATAAAAACATCAATCCACAAGTAATCCACACCACTCCAGTCCATCAGTTAACATCTGGAGAAGCCAAAAGCTGTGTGTTTGTAAGAAACAAATCCATCATTAAGATGTTTTTGACTTCAAACCTTTGCTTCCAGCTAAAAATCTTGGATGGTCTGAGGGTGAGCACATTTTTAGCAAATATTCATTTTTTTTGTTAGTATTCTATTTTTACATAGTGTGAAGAATATTTTAATAACCTAAAGAAATATTTTCAACTATAAAGAGCCATTTGTGCAATGAAAATGATTCATGGATATTAACAGTTCTTCAGTGCCAATAAAGAACTGTTATTTTTAAGAGTGTGGCCACAGGGGAAGAGCAGGAGAGGATGGGGAATCATCCCGGTAACCGGCGAGTTGGTCGGTCTAAACAGGCTCCGTTCTGAACATGTCGAGGCTGCGAGTGTGACAGTCTCTAAAGGGATGCAGTCAGGCATAGCTTCATGCTAATTTGACCTTTGCAGAACCACAGAAGGGTATCTCAGAGCCAGGGGTGGTCAGACGCTACCCTTTACAATGTGCTGTGAGATGCACCGCGTTCTAGTGACTGACAACACATGACTTACAATCTCAGTCAAACTAAGCTGCTTCTATTGCACTCAGCTAGAACTAAACACACGTCTGTCTTATTTAGTCTCACTGCAGTCTTTATCAGATCCAACATCCACCCAGTAAGTGTTTATGTCTAGCAGGAAATTGCATGGGATGCGCTGGGATTTCCCATATACAAACTCTGCAAGAATAAAAAAGAAATATACTATTAAAGTCAAGATGACCTGTTTACTTTCTCTATAAACATTCCCGGTTTTAGAAGCGATTCATGCATGCATGTTTGTCCAAAGGAAAAAGTCTGTTGTCTTGATCCTTCATTAAAATAATTACTTGCTTTACAGTAAAATATAGGGCTGCATGATAATGGTTAAACTGATAATCACAATTATTTAGCTCAAAAATCACAATTATTGTCCTTTTAGAAATTTCTTTTTACGCAGAATTATTACACTTTCACAGAAGCGCAAATCAAGAAAATGTCAACTTGCATGGATTATATTACCTCATCTAGTTTCCTGATGTATTATAATTATCATATAATTTTCACAAATTTCAAAAGGTAAACCTGTGAAATTCCTAATATTAACTCATTTTGTTACGTTTTTCTGTTAAAACAACAACAAAAATGAATTTGTATTGTGACACAGAGGCTGTGTGCATTTGTTAAGCAACCACTATTGCAAATATTATATTTGAGATTCATGTTCAGATTTATTTCAGTTCATCGAGGTTTGATTGCAAATAAAAAATATTTGAAATCAAACAGACTGGCACTATTACACTTTCAACTCCAACTTGCATGTTTTCGGTATATTTAGATCACCAGTGATATTTTTTTTTTTCTTTTTTCATTTCCCTCAGAGCAGAGAGAGCGTTTGTGTGTGCACATGGTTGCCAGGTTGGGAAGATCAAGTAAAACACTGGGCAGAAAAGCTTTGATCGAGGGATTTAAACTCTTGACATCTGGCAACCGCAAGCATGAAAGCTAGTGGAGGCATGTTGCAAGATAAAGGAAAAGTGAAATATTGCAAATGATTGTGCTTAATAATTAATAAAGAGAAGCAAAAATCAAATAAAATGATTTTTTGAATGCAAACAAAATACAATTTATCATGCAGCCCTCATTGTCTAGGCTGGTTTTGCTGGTAATGTTGCAGCCAGTGTTAATGTATGAAATGTTATGGCGATAATAGCAAATAATAATAGATTTTGAAAGTCTGTTCTGTTGGGATACTGGCGAGGAACTTGTTGATTGCGGCTGTGAATGTTGTTTCATGTTGACGTGTAGTTTGTGTGCTGATGAACACACGATTTGTCAGGTGAGCTGTGAGTGCTAAACCAGCGCTGCTTCTGCCAACAAACAGGACGGTTTCAGCTGGAAACAATGGGGTTTTGTGTGTTCATATTAAAATATACACCCAAGGCAGTAAGTGTACAACCCAGATGCTCAATCAAACTGAATGAAAGTGTTTAACGATTATGAGTCCCTGCCTGATAGTCACAACACAATCTGTTTTTTTTTTCTTCTTAATATAAAGGTTTCAAGAAAATAACAGGTGAAACTTTGTTTTTTCCTTTTCCATGTGGCTTCATATTCTTTGTTGTTGGTAAGTTTGAGAACTTGCATGTCTTGAGAAATTTCTGCTTCTCTTTGTCTCCTCATTCAGGCTGTGATGTTGACGCGTGCTTAGCTAATTATCAAAAGAAGTTAAAAAGCTGTTTGTATCATCAGCAATATTCATTGTGACCGGATTCTCTACTGTTAATTGTATGGTTTGTAATGGGCTTATTTACAACATTCAGAATATTTATTTTTAGTATTAAGGTATAGGAAATTATTATAATTTTTCTTAGCTTCTGGAGTATAGTAATATAGTTTTCTGTGTTTAAAAACATGATAGATGAATCTCATCAAAACATGTTTGTTTTGACACATTTCACCTTCATATTAATTTTTTTTTTGGTGACATTTTCATCTACCTTACTGTTACTGTAAAAACTGTTACTGTAATAGTATTTTTTAATCATAAAAAAGTAGTATAAGAAATACCACCATGATCTTAATATAATTAGCCTAACAACTGTAATAATATTTACAATCTATAAATATTTCATTTTTATATATTACAGTAATCAGAATTATTTTATTACATTGCATTGTATGCATAGTATTATTTAATATTTAATACAATTCTAATTATATATAATTAAAAATATATTTAAGATATTTACATATTTATTTTTATATAATTGTATTTTATAAAATATATTTTACATAGAAATATACATAATTATTATATATATATATATATATATATATATAATATTGCAGTGAAATATGGCTTGTATATGCTCATGAAATTCACCCATACATCTTTATAGTAAGTCATCACATGACCTGGTTACTTCTGTTCATTTATTCAAAGCGGTCACTTGAGACACCTTGCTAATGAACAAAATGAGAATCATAGTAACGTGGATAGAAAAACGTTTCATTGCTTTTTTAAGCATCAATTCTGCCGTGTGTCTGGCTGTTTGTATTTGCTCTGGATGATTCGCTGAACGACCTCTACAGACACTATCTTACAGCAAGACTGCATGCATAACATGGAGTAAGAAGAGAAAGTTGGCGTGCATGAACGGCGTGTTCTGTTTTGTGGTTTGGGGAGGATTTGTCCCCAGGAGAGAGAGTGATGGGAGGCTGCGCTAGATTAAGGTAGATTATATCTGCCCACAGTCTTATCAACAGAATCAGAGATGAGGGCGTAATGCGATGACGCACGTTACAGCTGAAATCCTCGTGCCAGAATTTCATATTTCCAACGGTGGCGTCCTCTACACCTCTGTGTGCAGATATACTGACATGAGTGAATTACTGCATGAATGTTTGTTCACACTGACAGTGATTTTATTCAACTGGAGGTCGAATAATCGATGTTATTAGCAGGCTGCACAATAATGGCCATAGTTTATGAAAATCTGAACCACAAATGAGATGTGTTATTAATAAATATAAGATCCTGCATCTAATATAATATAATGTAATATAATATAATATAATATAATGGAAAGCAGCTGAATATAATGTGTTAAATCATGAACAAGATGAATGTTTATCAGTGACTGGAATTACCTGAAATTGCAATGTTTTGCAATCCTTGTCATTTTTTTTTCTTTTAATTTAAATGTGAAATAAGCATATATAATATAATATAATATAATATGTGACCATGGACCACAAAACCAGTCTTAAGTGTCAATTTTTTGAAATTGAGATTTCTACATCATCTGAAAGCTGAATAAATAAGCTTTCCAATGATGTATGGTTTGTTATGATAGGACAATATTTAGCCGAGATACAACTATTTGAAAATCTGGAATCTGAGGGTGCAAAAAAATCAAAATATTGAGAAAATCGCCTTTAAATTTGTCCAAATTAAGTTCTTAGCAATGCATATTACTAATCAAAAATGAAGTTTTGATATATTTACGGTAAGAAATTTACAAAATATCTTCATGGAACATGATCTTTACTTAATATCCTAATGATTTTTGGCATAAAAGAAAAATCGATAATTTTGACCCATACAATGTATTTTTGGCTATTGCTACAAATATACCCCAGCGACTTAAGACTGGTTTTGTGGTCCAGGGTCAGATATAATAATGTAAAACAGCTGTATATAATTTATTATATCATGAAAAATAATTAAAAATGCAATGTAAAATCAAATGTGCTGTAAGAAGTTTTAGCTGTTATGCAAACCTTGTAATTTTTAAAAAAAATTATTTAAATGTGAAATATGAGCTTGCAAACCACAACAGTATTTCTCTGACTTTCCAAAGAGGAAAAAAAATATGGAGAGATTGATTACATTGATCAGAAGAGAGAAAGATGTCAAATTTGCCGTTGTATTAGAAACTGTAGTTTAATGGCAAGGTAATATTACACAAAGCATAGTATTAATTGTACATTAATTAATTGTACATTAATTGTACATCAATTGTAATTGTACATTGTTTTTTTTCAATTCTAAAAACTTTTGACTTATGATGTTAATAACTGTGGAAACGTGCCTGTGAAAAGAGTCCATTGTGTCACTCAACATTTGCGTAAAGTTAAACTCTGCTCAACATTATGTGTTACTAGAAATGGCCATATTACATCCTCAGATCTCATTACAAAATTGAATACTTGAAATGAATTGCTGGTCAGTGTGAACGACCTTTTACACTGGAGCTGCTGACTGATTAAAATGAGTTGTAGATTTGCACAGGAACATTGATTTGTATGGAATGCCAATCCTCCTGCCATAATTAGAAATAAATAAATAAATAAATGTACAAAGAAATGTAAAAAAGCAAATATAAATAAATATATAAATAAATGTACAAAGTAAAAAAACAAAAATAAATAATTATTTATAATTATTGCCTTATGTATTTTTACATTTTTTTCCACATTTATTTATTTCCACTTTTATTTATTTTCAAATTTATTTATTTACGTATTTATTTCCACATTTATTTATAAGCTTAAAGAAAATAACTTTTTTTATTTTCAAGAAAATAACATAGGTAAGCTTTGAGGCCACAGTGAAAAAAAAAAATAAAAAATCTACATAGTCACTTCGGGCGGCTGCACTGTCTGTAGTTGCCACTGACCCGTGATATAAGATTTTGGCCATATTGCCCATCTAAGTCATTCATCACACACTATCAACAGGCACGTCATGTAGGCTACACTTCTTGTATTTCGTTTGGGCACCACAAGGTGTCACTGTGGCCTCAAAGCTTGCACCTCGCCTACTCTGGCTTGATTGCTATTCCTGAGGTAAAACACGTCATTACCCTATGGACAAAGAAATGTAGAAATAAATAAATGCGGAAATAAATGCAGAAATAAATAAATGTGGAAATAAATACATAAATATATACATAAATTTGAAAATAAATAAAAGTGGAAATAAATGTGGAATTTTTTTTAAAAAATACATAAATAAGGAAATAAAATTATAAATAATTATTTAATTTTTGTTTTTTTACTTTTCTTTGTACATTTATTTATTTATTTATTTATTTATTTCTAATTATGGCAGGTTGGCATTCCATAGTTTGGTCTGTTATATGTAAATAGTGAGGGGGCAACACTGATTATTTTTGATCTGAATGTTTAGTCTGATGGTTGTGAATTCAGAAGGATGAGGTTTTGATCTCAGATGTGTATCAGAGAGTCATATTGTCCCATCATAACCTGCTTGGTGTCCAGCGCTGTGAATGCTGCTGCCTGTGGACGCATGTGCTGTCCTGACATGCATACACTAACCAGAACTACCCATCTGTCTGTGGAGAGACGCAGTGACCTCTAACTCAAATGACCTTCCTGCATCAGCAATAACCTGCTCGAGTTCTGCTGCTGTTTAATTCATCTGCAGAGCAGATTTATGCAAGGTCAACACACCAAATGGTTTTAGTTTATATATTTCTATTTTTTTAACATTAAGTTTTTCATCTAATATTCTAGTAATTATTTATTGATCTAATATTTTAATATATAATTTTAAAATGTAATATTTCAAGTTTTAGTAATTTTAGTACTGCAAAACAAACTTATTTTACTTCAGCAAGTTACGAAGGCAACATTTCCATTTTTAAATATATATATATATATATATATATATATATATATATATATATATATATTAAAGTTTTTCAACTAATATTTATATTTTATTTCAGGTTTATTTCAATTAGCAAAATTATTTTTAGTAATTTTATTACTTAAACGTAAACTTAATTTATTCAGTTCCTTGTCAAGACAACATTTTAATTTTTAAGGTTTTTTTTTTTAAGTTTTTCATCTAATATTTATATTTTATTTTAACTTTCTTTCAATTAACAAAATGATTTTAGTACTTAAAGCTTATATTATTTCAGTTAGTTGCCAAGGCAAAGGGATGTTTTAAACAAATTATTATTATTATTATTATTATTATTATTATTTTAACTGAGCATAACAGTATCCATAGAAATTTCCATGATTTGTCCAGGCCAGAAAATCACAATTTTAAAATTCACTTATATTTGCAATGATCTTGAGAGCCCATATAATGTCCTCAGTGGAGATCATAGGTTTTTTATTAATATTAGTTGAGAATCTAAACATTTAAAAGCCAATTATGTGTTTGCACTTCAGTTGTGACATCATAAGCCGAGACAGAGAAAAAAAACCATGAAACAATTTCAGAATGTTGGTCTCAATAATATAATATAATAGTAACTTCAATAATTACAAATGTCATTTGGCTGCTGTTGCATTTTACACTGACCATTTAAAGTGAAATAACTCAATAATAATCATGTTTATCATCTAATTTTGTGAAACTACCACTTCAGCAAAAAGTATCGTGTAATGAAGCGTGTTGGATTAATATGTCTTTTTTCTTGCATGTTCTTCACCTGCATGTCGACCCTGATGAAGATGATGAACCAGTTGCACCAATGTAAGAACACAATTTATGAACACCATAAATGAGTTTATTAACACGTGTCGTTACGATGCTGCAGAGTGTTTAACCGTACACATCTGTCACGCAGAAAAACGAACTCCACGAACAACCACAAAGACAAAAACGTACGACAACGGAACACCAACTGAGCCCATGGACCAACGTAGAAGAAAGCTGAAGGTTTACGCTTTATGATTCAGTCTGGAGTTACAAAGCAGCATGCGAACGTTCTCTTTAGTCGACTAAATGCTTCCCCTTCTCCTGTTTCCAGATGACCAACTGCATATCCTGACCATACGGATGTATCCGAGGAGAGGAGACGCTCCAGGCGATTTTCAGCGACGCATATCCTGCCTCACGTGGTGAAGAAAACAACAATAACGACAGCATTACACTGGCAGAAACGAACAATAAAGACTGTCTTAAGTTTGCCTTATTCAGGCTCATGATCTGTGTGAATGTGGAGCTGACTGAATCATTCTGAAGGTGATGATGATGAAGATGATTTTACTACATGTGCTGTTAATGTTGCATTTGTTCTTTTATCATGCCCTCCTGCTGCACTAATTCTTTTTCATATTTACATGTTGTCTCGAATGCATGCAATAACATAATCGAATAAGATTCCGATATCGTTTTTCTATTGTTACTTTAAGTGGCGTTGCATCCAAATGAATAGCCAGTGTGTGTGTGTGTGTGTGTGTGTGTGAGAGAGAGAGAGAGCGAGCATATCAGTGTGTGTGTGTGTGTGTGTGTGTGTGTGTGTGTGTGTGTGTGTGTGTGAGAGAGAGAGCGAGCATATCAGTGTGTGTGTGTGTGTGTGTGTGTGTGTGTTTTTAAAGAAATTTAAATGGATAAAAAAGGAAGAAATCATTGATATCTTTGTACAGTTTATCATCCAATAAAACAATACTAAAAGGAGGTGTTTTGTCTTAAACTAGAATGCAAGAACCTTTGTGAGTGGCAGAACAGTATTTAATCTTAAAGCTGATATTGTATTAATTGAAATGGATACATGTAACATTTATTTTCTAGAGTTATTTAGACGTCTTGTACATGTGGTGCTGTAAGTGTTCAAATATTACAATAGCATCTGTAAAAAGGAAAAGAATATATCTTTTTTTTTTTGTAAATGTCCTGTTTCTTTTTAGAGAAAAGATGATTCTTGTACAGCATGGCTATAATCCTATGCAATATGTATTCATATAGACCTACTGACAATTATAAGGTGGGGCAGGTTTGTTTAATTTCAGAGAATGAAAAAGCTTTAACGGGACAGTTCAGAGATAAGGGTGCTTCGCATTTGAAATGCACTGCTGTAGTTGCATGACAACTCTTGATCAATACAGTGTGTGTCATCATGACAACGGACCAACATTCAAGGGAGGAAGTGGGTGGAGCTAAAGCCATTACAAACTATGTGAAACCAATTGTTTCCTTTTTCAAAATAAAGCTTCCAAAATACGTCACTGTTTCTGTGTGTTTCTGTAGAAATGTACTATAGATGACCGCCTTAGCAACCGTTGTCTTTTGCCTTACTGTCTTTATGAGCACATTTTACTGAAAATCATACATTTAATTATTCCTATGGGCATTCTGTAAAGCTTATTTATATGCTATTATGGCATTTATTAATATTTAAATTTTTTATTTTAGCTTCAGTTTTAGTAATTTTGTTACAGTATGTCACTTTTGTCAGTTTTCTTTTTTTAAAAAAATTATTTCTATTTAGGTTTCATTTTTTATTTTAGTGTAGCTATTTATTTCAGTTAACTGCCAACATTTTTTTTATTTTTTTTTATTTTTTTTTTACATTTTTCAAGTTTAGGTGTTTCATCTAATATTTAGATATTTCAGTTAATGAAATAATTCTTAATAGTTTTAATTGTTCTAATTTTAACACTTAAACGTATTTTATTTCATTTCGTTGCCAAGGCAATGTTTCTATTTTTTATTTTTTCGATGTATTTCATCTAATATTTATATATTATTTCTATTTTATTGCAGCTAATGAAATGATTTATAACTGTTTTAGTAATGTTTATACTTCAGCTTATTTTCAGTTAGCTGACAAGTAACATTTCTATTCATTTTTAGGTTTTTAATATTTCTATATTTATTTTTTTCAGTTAAATTTTTAATAGTTTTAGTTCAATTTTTAAGTTTAAGTTTTTCATATAATATTTAGATTAGAACAAAATTTTAATAATGCTTTATTTCAATTGGTTGCTAAAGCAGCATTTCTATTATTTTTTTAACTTTGTTTTTCATCTAATATTTGTAATTTATTTAGTCTTCATTTCAGTTAATGACATTTCTAGTAATTTCCACTTCAACTTATTTTATAATTAGTTGAAACAAATCATTTTTTTCAAGATTTTTATATAATATTTCTATTTTATTTCAGCTTTATTGCAATTAATGAAATAATTTGAATTTTATTTTAGTTTTAATCATTTTAGTTTGAATCACAACAGTGATTTTGAGAGCTCATTCTACCTCATTCTTGCATCAGCTCCTTCAGCTTCTTCTCGACTTTCTCCACGAAAGCAGGAAAACCAGAATCGAGCAGGCAGAGTCGCAGTAGTGCCTCCAGTTCTCCAGAGGGCAGCGTGCACTGATGATACGCCATCGGCAGGGACAGCTCACGCTCACCCAGGAAGTACTGAAGAGGAAGAGATTATAATGCGCATGAAAAGTCAGTGTGCACTTCACGGATGATATCTCAGAGGTCAAATTAAAATATCACTGACTACAGCGTCTAATGCAGTGACTCAACACCAGATCCAGGATGTCAGATCAATGCAGACCCAGTGGTACCTGAGAAAGGTGTTTGATTGACAGCGGTCCCATGGCAACAGCAGGGGCCGCCTGTGGTGCATCTTCAGGGGCCTGAAGTGGAAACAGAAATAGATCCATTCATTATAGTCTCAGGACTCACACAGAGGGCCTCTGCAGCTGATCAATACACTCATTACTAATTGAATGTCCTCATCCCCGGCAATCTTTCTCATCCTGCTGCGGGGCGTCGCTGTCACTTACCATATTTTATACAGAGACTTCCCTTTGTGATTTTGTGTTCACTATATTTAGAGCATCAAGTCTGTGTATTTACATTTCAGATTCACAAATAAACAGTTCAGATGAGGGTGGGATTATTTCTCTCCTCGCCCATTTATTATCGTTATGTGGCAACAGCTCCACCTAGTGACGGAAATCCAAATTAACATTTATTATTAGTTAAATTAACTCCCCTCCAGTTGAAATCAAAACTGAAACAAAAACATATTTTTAATAAATGTTCCTGGTCTTATTATCCAACCTTCATATTTGCATGATAAAATAAAGACAAAAAACAATCTTTCATTAAAATATGATAACTGATAAATGATTTCTGCTGAGTAACCAAAGGGAAAATAATATTAATAAACTGCAAGCCAACTCTGTCATAATCCAAATTCTGCCCTACATTATTTTCTGATAAATATTACATTATATGTCACATTACATTCTTTAAACATGTTGTACAAGTCATTTCAACTGTTACACACAATAGCTTGTGATAACTTGTATATGTTATATTCAGTAAGTCCAGTTAGATAGATAGATAGATAGATAGATAGAAAGATAGATAGATAGACTTTTTCATAATCTTTCAAAGTATTAGAACTTCTTAAATGATTTCTGCTGACCAACCAAGAGAAAATAATATTAATCAATAAATCACAAGCCATTTCTGTCATCCAATTAAATCCTGTCCTACATTATTTCCTGCTAATATTCTGTCACATTACATGCATTAAACATGTTGCACAAGGTATTTATAGCTTAATATAAATATTATGTACAATAAGTCCAGATAGATGAATTTTCAAAATCTTGCATTCAAATACAACTTCTCAAATGACTTCTGCTGACTAACTAAGGGAAAATAATATTAATCAATAAAATCCCAAGCCAGCTGTCATGATGCATGATCCAATTCAATTCTACATTATTTCTTGCTAAATCTTCTGGCATTAAAATTGTTGCACAAGTCATTTCAACTGTTTATAGCTCGTTACTATTACTGTTTATAAATGTTATGTACAGTAATCCAGATAGATAGTTGCTGTTTTCTGCTCAGGTCTTGTTCATTTGGTGATATGTTACCTGGTACTTATCAGGAAGCTCACCAGTAATTACCAGCCCATCAATGTGACCTGCTGGTAACTGCTTAAAAGCTACACGACAAACCCACTGTCACTGCAACCTGATCTAGTAATACCTACTGTACCCACCATAATTACCCCATAGTTTTCTCTTTATATTAACAAACATCTTTTAAGAAGATGGATGGATGGATGGAAAATACGTCTGGTATTTCCAACCTGCTGCTGCTGTGTAGAGGGCCCAGGTTCTGCAGGATCAGATGGAGCAGCAGCTGCAGGTGTGGTCAGTTGCTCCTGGACAGGAACATAGTCCTGCAGCCTCTCCACAGCCTTACTGCAAAAATCAGCCACTTCTGCCCGACTACTGCCATCAAACTACAGTCGGATCAAACGGCTCTCACCCTTACACACACACACACACACACACATGCAAAACAAAAAACACAGAAACACAGCATCACTGTACTCTACTGTATTTTCATATCACGTATCAACCAGGTGTTCCTGAAAACATCCATTAGGAACATATGACATTCAATTTAAGTTAACTCAATTTCAGCAGAAAATAGCATCAAAGTTATTTTACAGGTGCAAACAAAACCACATTTGCAACAATTTATGCATTGCGTTTGCACATATAGCATGCTCTGCTGTTTGTGACCATATCACTTTAATTTTAATAGGGACTCAAAAAATGCATCAGTATTCATGAAGCAGGGAATTATTGTTCAAAAAGACATGCTGGAGAAGAGATAATTAGCTTAATTAACAAGACACAGACTTTATCTTTGAGCTGTAAGTTGAAGGTCACTCGGAAGGAGTTATTTTTTTTTAAATTTGCATATTAAAATTGTTTATTGCTTTCAAGGACAAAGAGGCGGGGCCTGTCTTCAGAACAGCACACACGCAACACATCCTGTTGAGTGTATAAACTGCAGATCATGGGAAGTATGGGAACATGCTTCATTCATCCAACATACATAAATGTGAAGCATCACAGTGCTGCTTCTCACCTTCATTGTAATGCTGAACAGCAGGCAGTCTGATTTGTGCTGGATTTTCAGGAAGCTCCGTGCACTGAGCAGAGAAAAGCCCTCCTACGAAAAAGAACGCACAAGAAAACAAGACCACACATCACCATTATCCAGCAGAGACTCATTTAATAGGATTATATCAGGCTGAAAAACACATCATGTAAGCAGAGCAGCATGAACCTGCCATCAGCAAACCTCCTCCAGTGTTTCTAATGCAGATTCAGAAACAGTTGCTGCCAATCCAACCATAAACTGAATGATCAATTAATATTTTTACTAAGTAAATTTTGTGCTGGAGAAAATGTGAATGTTTTTTTTGGGAATGCAAAAGTTGCACGGATGTTATGTCAGTGGCTTGGTATATAAATATATAATCAGGTTAGTCAATGCATCTAAAAAGCATATTCTCCATTGAGACACTGAGTACAAGGTATTGCTATTGCTATTACACAAGCATGTCAGAAGGGGGCTCTACCAACAACCTCAACAATCCATGATTGTCATGTTCACCACACAGGCAATATGCAACCAGGGACCATATCAACATTCATTCATGCTGCTATTACTTTTGCTACTGCTGTTAATGGTTCTACTGAAGTGAGTTTAGTTAAAGATTTACAGCAAGAACAAACAGGGTAACTTTTCCCTCATTTCTTGCAAAATCAAATCTAGAGTTACTGTCTTGGATTTATTGTAAATCACTCAATGATCACTTGATACTTGATGTAGAAAGTGCAGTGACTGAATAAACAACATGCTTCTACAGAGCTGTAACATTAAGTACATACTTTAACCTAAAAAATTCAAAACAGGTCTTTACTCTGCAGAAAAATGCTTAAAGAGGATAAGATTAAAATTAATATCTTTGCATGTAAAATATCACAACGGCATCTGGTTTGTTGTGCAAGTAAAGAACGATTAGATTGTGTTTAGAACACACTAAACTTTGAAATACATTTGATGGAAAAGTGAGTATTTCAAATGTAGAGGTTTTTCCATTAGGAAAATGGAAATGTCTGCAAACTTGTTACATATAATAAAACAATGCTGCTCAGGTTATAGACACATATCCATGACTGAACACCGGTCCCTGCACTCAAAATCACCCCATGCTTTGCTCTGGATGGGCACGATGCCTCATTTGGCTCCGTTGTTCTGCATAAAAGCTGGAAATGTGACTCATTCTCCAAATGCATCTCCCCGGCTCGCCATGAGGAGCCAGAGACTATTGTGTCCACGAGTCCAAGATTGAGGCTTATTGTTGGGAGATATCCGAAGCACTCAGCCTGGCAATCCCAAAGGGACAGCGACAGGCCCAGCGGGATGGGAAGGGGATTATGCTGTTCTTTCTGCGGGTGAAAAGAAATACGGTCAAGCTCTTATGATGGGCTCAGCGGAACCTCCGCTATCCTGACCCTGCACTTAGAGCCTGATGGGAAGAACTGTTGACGGCTTAGAGAGTGGCATTTAATAAACGGCCAAAAAGAAGAGAAAAAAAAAACATTTTCATTGGTCACTAGACAGATCCTGTGTGTTTTCATATAATCTTACCATGAGTTCCTGGCCTTGAGATACTAGCAGATGACCAGAGCCCAGAATATTCAGCTCCAGCTGGCCAGCGCTTTCACTGGACTCAAAAATCTGAAAGAAACACAAATTGGAAACTAGTTTAGAACAGAATGTGACAGAGACATGGGGTGAACTCTGTTTGAACACAGAACCCAGAACACACTAGACATCTGTAACAACATCAATCACATGAATCACAATTTAATTTAAAGTCCACGTGAAATCAAAATTGACTATATTTATTGTGTTAGCCCACATTGCTATTTTTGTTGTGAACAATTAATCCGTGCAAGTCAATCCACAAAAATATTTGTTTGCCTTTGTAATCTTTAATCCAAATCTGAAAATGCTCCTCCCCTCTAAAATGACAGGCCTTCTATGATTACTTCAGTTTGACGGTTTGGGCATGAACATGACATCCTTAACCACGCCCCTCCAACTGTCAGTGTTCATTTCTGAATGAAATGCCTACTAATTACTACATCCAATCATTTCGCAGTAGAACAAACAAGCCACGCCCTCGATTTTCCTTATTCAATATTCTGTTTCTCTCGGAAGTACGTCCCAATACGGAAGTAAAGTCGGTCGCAAACTTCCGGTTCAGGCGGACTTTAATGGTGAAGCAAACAACACTCACACTTTCTTTAAACCAATCGGTTTAGAAATAACTGTTTTAGTAGTAATAGCGCTATTTTGTTATCTTACCAACTTGCTCTAATCATTCAACTTTTTTTCTCGGAGTTTCGAAGAAGCTACAATAACTAATGGTTAAAAAATGAATGCTGTTTGCTTTTTTCTCACTCTGAGATGTCTGTATGAATAAGAAATAAAATATTTCACTTATAAAACGCAAATGTCCCGTTTTCCTTTCTGCTGATGGCGGCAAAAGAAAAGGGCAGGATTTTTCGCTCGTCTCACCTTCCACGCGCAGGAAACGTTATTAACGTTACCTTCTGGGAGAAATCGACCGTAGCGTCGCAGTTTCCTGACACAATCTGAAACTGTCGTGTCTTTCAATTGTTCTTTGTGTGAAGAATCACTTTCCATATTCGCGTTTAATTCTTTTCCCGAAAATGAAGCGAGTGAAACGGATTAAAAAAGGCGGAGGCGGATGAAGGACTGATTGACGGTTAATATTTAAATCACGTAACGTACTAGCATAATAGTCTTAGTAGTGCGCATGCGTCAGTATTTCAATGTCGAATTTTATGTTAGTTAGAAAATTAAAATAATGTGTTTTAGCGTAAATTTAGCTTAATAATGTAATTGTATTTAATTAATAATTTAATATTACGTTTTGAAATAACTAATTAATTAAAATTAGACTAACTTTACATGTATTAAATCATAATGTGTAGAAAGCAGTGGTTAAATTCGTATAAATCTGTTTTCCTCAGGGTTACTGACATCAGTTAGTGGTCTCCATCGGCAAAAATAAAAAGTAAATAATCTGACAATGTAATTCGCGTTGATAAAGCCACTCTAAATGTTGATTTTTGTGTGTAAAATCGGAATACAGTGTGAATATTGCGTGAGGAGAACCGCGTAAAGAGATAGGTGTCGGGGTAGTCTTAGTAGGGCTGGGTATCGAGTTCGATACTTTTTAGGCACCGACCGAATTGCCTCGATACCACCGAGTATCGAAAAACGTCTTGTCGTTCGGTACCAAATTTCGATACCTAAGGGGTTAATCTCATCAACGTCGGTGAGGCAATAAGCCTGCAGCACTAGGTGTGTTTGACTAGAAGCGACTCGGCGATGATTGATCAGTGTTTGACATCCGCAAGAGCGATTCGAAAGCGTACGGAGCAGTCTGCTCTGTATATCGCGCGGTTGTGTTTATTACACACAGACTGAAGTGCGCGTGACTCTCGCGGTGATTTCAGCGTCTGCCGTCTAAATGAGGACATAAACACATGAGAGTCACTCCATGAGCATTTTACCATTTGATTTGAGTAAAACCAGCGTCATATCATACACACACAGAACTGTAAAGGTATTCACGGCAACCCATCAAAATAAAAGTTCGGTTTAACTTGGAAGACACTGCAGCAGAAATATATTAATATTGTTCAGCAGAGTGTACATACTGCTACTACTAGGCTACTATTAAAATTATTAAAACTTTATTTTTTTTTTTTTAAGTAATGATCACACAACATTTCTTCCATGTTTTAATTTTAATAGTAAAATTTTGTTTGCCAAAATAAATAAAGTTTGATTTTCAATAATTTAAAAGATAAATGAAATTAATGTTTTATGCCTTCATTTGAAAACCCGATACAGAACACAGAATTTCGGAGGAAAAATAAAACATTTCATAAGGATATTTTAAGAATAAATTTGAATAAACTTAGTTTTTATGCATTCAAATAATTAGACATACTACAACACAGAATTTAATAACAATAAAACGTAAGGTGAAAGAAACTAAAACACCCACTTATGAAAGTGGATAAAGATTTTCAATTTCTTGAAGTCTTTAACAACCTAGAATAAATGAACAGAAAGGAAGATTCTGTCTGAGCTATGTGTTTTAAAACGAACAAACACTAGTGTAAACTGAAAACTATTTGAGCTTTATTAAAATTATTTGCACTGATTTATTGTGTTGGATATATTTTGTTCCTTTGTGCAGTGTCTCAGGAAATGAGTCTTTGAGTCTGTATCAATGTCAACAAGCTGAAAAAAATAAAACCAAAGTTTTTTGAGATAATGTAATCTTGTTAAAACTGATTTCATAAAATTGGTATCGAAAAAAGTATCGTTCAGGAACCGGTATCGAACTCAAGGTATCGGTATCGAAAATTTTTGAACAATACCCAGCCCTAAGTCTTAGTAGTGCGCATGCGTCAATATTTCAGTGTCGAATTTTATGTTAGTTAGGAAATTAAAATGTGTTTTAGTGTAAAGTTAGTTTAATAATGTAATAATATTACGTTTTGAAATTAATATTTCAAATTTGACAAACTACATGTATTAAAACAAGAAAATGTGTAGGGGCCTATAAAGCAGAGGTAAAATGTGCAGTGGTAAAACGTGTATAAAGCAGTTTTTGTGCGTAAAATGCGAATATCGTGTGAAAATTGCGTGAGGAGAACCGCGTAAAAGGTTAGTTGGGTGTCGGGGTAGTCTTAGTGCGCATGCGTCAATATTTTAATATTTAATATTATGTCAGTTATTAAAACCTTTTAGTGTAGGCTAAATTTAGTTTAATAATGTAATAGTAGGCTATTTAATTAATAATGTAATATTAGCCTACCTTTTGAAATGACTAATTCGTTAAAATTTGACGAACTACATGTATTAAAACATGACAACGTGTAGCTAAAGCAGTGGTAAAATTCGTATAAATCTGTTTTCCTCAGGGTTATTGACACTACAGTGGTCTCCATCGGAAAAAATAAATAAAAGGTAAATAATATGACAATGTAATTTACGTCGGTAAAGCCACTCGAAATGCTGGTTTTTGTGTGTGAAATGCGAATATAGTGTGAATATTGCGTGAGGAGAATCTCGTAAAGGGTTAGTTAGGTGTCGAGGACCTGACTGACACTGAGTGGGTGGGCTGAGCTGCCGCTCTCGCTTCTATGGCAACCCGACAGATCAGCATCACCATGAATATTCACGGGATCAGAGCGACTCAGGACGGCGGAAGGCGGTGATGTCAGCGGTGCCCGGCTGATGTGGGCTACTCGATCGCGGGCGTTTGCTTGTGATTGACAGCGGACAGGGATCCTGAGGGTTCTCCGTGACCTCCGCACCCCGATCTGCGATTCCTCAGACTTTATACGTGCTCGCAGAGCAACACAGTCAGTGCCTTGAAGCTGGAGACCACTGGATTTGGGCAGCCAGGTAGCCTAATGCGCCGTGGCATGTGCTTGAGCGAAAGACAGGTGGGTTTGACCCTTCAGACTATTCGGGTTCTGGTGCACAGGGATTTGTGGCAATAATTACACCCGAGCTGGATTCGTTTGTCATTGAATTGATCGCGCACCCGTTTCAATGTCATAATGGACAGGTTGCATTCGTCCATGCGTAAAAGGCTCTACAGTTTGCCACAGCACATCGGGGAGAAAGCGTCCATCATGGGTGATGCAGAAGACGCCGACAAGGACACCCGGAGGAAGAGCATCCGAATGAAGCCCCTGCCGTCCGGGGCGAGCGACAGAGCCCTCGGGGAGACCAGAAGCGGAGAGTCCGTGATCATGGAGACGGACATCGGGAGACCCGTGAAGACCAGCTCCAACGGGGACTGCCGGAGGTTCCGAGGCAGCCTTTCGTCCATCACCAGTCGCCACGTCCACGACTCGGATGTAGCGGAGGAGAGGCGTCTGATCACGGAGGGAGAAGTCACTCCGAGCGAGGAGACCCCTCCTGGAGCTGCGGGTAGCGGCGCGGAGCCCGCTGGCGGCGGCGGCGGCGGCGGGGCAGAGGATGCCGCCGGTGCGAGCCGCCAGCAGCAGCAGCAACCGGGCGTCCCGGATCAGCAGGCTGGCTTTATAAAGCTGGAGGGCATCGAGCAGATCCTGCCGGACGACGAGAGGTATTATCAAGCGGGCTTCATGCACAGGCAATTCGGGGCGATGCTGCAGCCCGGAGTCAACAAGTTTTCCCTGAGGATGTTTGGGAGCGAGAAGGCGGTGGAACGGGAGCAAGAACGGGTCAAATCCGCCGGTTTCTGGATTATTCACCCCTACAGTGATTTCAGGTAAGAGCTTGTGTGTCCCTCCAAAACACTGCTCTCTTTACACCCGGATCAATCAGTGCATGGGGGGGAAACAATGTAGTTGGACTGACCCAAAACAGCAAAATATCATATAGTGAGTGTTTAATTTCAAATGTATTATTTATTAGGAACTGTCTGCTATCTTAATAGTGTCAAACCATTGTTGAAGAAGAAAGCAAATGAAAGGCTATAAAGAGAGAGGCATGACTGATGCACTTTTAATAATGCACTCTTAAAAATGTTTTTTTTTTTTTGTCATGCAATTGGTTCTGTGAAGATTCTTTAACATTTCCATTGCACAAAAGATTCTTTATAGTGGAAAAAGATTTTTTAGATTATTAAAATGTTCTTCACACTAAGAATAAAATGGTTCTTAAGAACTGATCACTGAAAGGCTCTTTGGGGAACCAGAAATGGTTCTTCTATGGCATTGCTTCTAATGTTCATTTTTAAGAGTGTGTCTAAATATGATATTTTAAAGGTGCATCAATGATATTTAATGTTTTTAGTTTACATATATTTAACTCCATAAAATATCAGATTTCATTTCAAAGTCAAATGCCACGGACAAACTGCCAGCCAAAAAAGTCAGTTTTGTTTATATTTTTCATCTTCTTCTTCCAAATTACAGCCATTTTGCAACATACCAAGCCAAAGCTCTCCCAGCTGACAGTAGAAGTGCATTAGCTGCTTGAATTTTACATGAAATCCAGATACTCTCTCTCTTTATTAATTAAGATGTGTCCTTGGGGATGACATTGACCCTATAGGTTTGATATGTTCATACACACAGGTTTGCCTCAGGCTTCATTTGTGATAATATGAGTGCATAAAACTGATTCATGCTGTGATCATGAAACCCTTCAAAAAAAGCTAACATTAGTTAATTTCTAATTATGTGCCATCTATTTTGCATTCATAAGCCATCTAACAGGCTAAATGCATATTCACAAACGCTGTGTGCCATGGATGTCTGTGATTGGGTTGAATTTACACACTGTTTTCATTCATGAATCGGTAGGGTAACATGTGCGACACAGGGTTAACCGCTAACCCAACCCCCTCCGGAGACAGACTGCTGTTTGCCTTGTTTACCTATTGATCCCGAGATGATGCTTTTATTCTGCTTGACATTATGAGTTTGCAGCATTGATCCTGGAGGATATGAAAGGCAGTGTGGGAATAGACTGATAGAATATGAGGTTTCTGCGTTTTATGTGTGTGTGTGTGTGTGTGTGTGTCAATGCTGAGAGAGGAAGTTTGTTAACTCTTTACTTAATACTTGACTCTTTCTCTCTCTCTCTCTCTCTCTTTATATATATATAATGCATTATAAAAATATTTTTATATATTAAATATGCCTTGCAATGTTTTGTTGATCCCATGAATAGTTGTAACCACAATTATAATACATTATACTACTTATAATACACCTTTAGAAAGTATATTTCATTAAAACAGATGACTTTCGGATGTAACAAGGAGTCTGCAAAAATTATTATGCGTTTTAACTTTGGTTACAATTATTTATGAAAAAATATAATGTA
The DNA here is from genome assembly GCA_021397915.2 of Tor tambroides. Taxonomy (NCBI): domain Eukaryota; kingdom Metazoa; phylum Chordata; class Actinopteri; order Cypriniformes; family Cyprinidae; genus Tor; species Tor tambroides. The sequence continues at coordinate 25,807 of JAFVLL020030937.1, forward strand.
TTATATTGTGCAAGATAAATATCTTCATAATGCATCATACATGAAGGCTCTTGCTTATTGTTTCGTTGTCATCCTTGCTATGTTTTATAATTGAAAGTTTTGGAGGAGACCTTGCAGTTTGGTGATCGAGTGGAGATGAGAAGATGTCTTATTCCACATTTTTCCTGAAACCGAGCGTTTTAAAGGAATATTTCCCCAAAAATGAAAGTTCTGTCAGTATATCTCCGTTATGTTGTTACTGTTATTTTTTGCAAAACATTTTTGAAGAACCTCTCGTCAGCTTATGGATAATCTTCCTGTCCACCGAAGCTGTGACGTTTCATTTGTTCACTTGAGATGCTTATTAGAACCAGCACTGCAAATGACCTTAAACCTGGTTCATTTGAAAGCACCGAATGAGATTGTGAATGAGATTTCAGAGCTTCGGTGGAGGGGAAGATTATTATGCAAAAGACTTCTGTAAAGATTCATGCTTTATCTTTCACAGAAAAAAATAACAGCACATAAATAGTGACAGATTTAGCATTTTTGCCTGAACTGTTCCTTGAAGCACACTGTATTACAGCTCTTTTATAGGCATGCTGGTATTCTCACATTGTTGCTGTGGCACAGATAATAATATCGTTGCTCTCTCCCTCTGAACACAGTAGACTGAATTTCCAGCGCTGATTACAGGCCTAATCTCCTCCTGCATATACCTCCGTAATTACCACAGCAAGGTCACACACCAGAGCATCGTTACTGAAGATAAAGGCCACATAGCCCTGGATATTTCGGTGACCCCTATTCGTTCTGTAGCAACACACAAATAACAATATTAACTTTAAGAACAACAAGAGACAATATTCCATTAGAATTTTTAAATTTGTTTATTTATAATAAAATGTGAATGAAAAAAAAAATTAAAAAGAAATATTTAATATTTAATACAGTTTATTTGTTTCCTTATTTTATTTCATGCACATTGGTAATTCAAAGTGCTTTACATACTGTAAAATTATTTAAAAACTATAAAGAGTGCATGAGCAATAACTAGCAAAGCTAGTTACTAGCAAAATAAATACCAAAGCAAAGTTTAATATTTAATATTTTGTGTATTTATTGTATTTGTCATACATATTGGCAATTCAAAGTGCTTTACGTACTGTAAAATGATTAAAAATTATAAAATGTGCATGAAAAATAAAAAATAGCTGTAAAAATTAATATAATTATAAAAAATATAATTAATATAATATATGTTTATTATACACATTGTTCATTCAAAGTGCTTTACATACTGTAATATGATTAAAATGATAAAAGATGCATAAAAACATTAAAAAGAAAGAAATATTTAATATAGTTCATTTGTTTTGTTTATTTATTGTATTTCATACACATTGGTAAATCAAGGCGCTTTGCATACTGTAAAGTGATTAAAATGATAAAATGTTCATGAGAAATAAAAAATAGCTATAAAAGTAATTTATTTTGTTTATTATACAGATTGTTAATTCAAAGTGCTTTACATACTATAATATGATTAAACATTATAAAAGGTTTATCAGAAATATTGAATATAGTTAATATATTTTGTTTATTTACTGTATTTCATACACATTGGTAATTCAAAGTGCTTTGCATACTGTAAAAGGATTAAAAATGATCAAATCTGCATGAGAAATAAAAAATAGCTATAAAATTAATATCATTTATTGTTTTAGTTTTTATATCAAAGTGCTTTACATACTGTAATATGATTAAAAATCATCAAAAGTGCATGAGAAATAAAAATAACATCAAAAAGAAAGAAATATTTAATATAGTTCATTTATTTTGCTTGTTGTGTTTCATACACATTGGTAATTCAAAGTGTTTTGCATACTGTAAAAGGATTTTTAAAAATTATAAAAGGTGCATGAGAGATAAATAACAATAAAAAGTAATAAATAAAAAGAAATCAGAAGTAAATACTTGAATACTAAATCAAATATAATTGTATTTAAGCAATATCACTTTTTGTTACACTGAATATCTTGTAACTCGACGTGTTGAACTGTTGTCACTCTTCACCATCTTGGATTTGTTTATTGAATTTGTCGCAATGCATTCTTGGATTGCCTCATCTGTGATCAGCACGTGGTGACACCTTGCAGTTTGATCGAACCAGCAATATGCTGTTGCTTACGTTTTAGACAACTTTTGTGCGGGAACATTTGCCACAAATGCTGTCTAGGTAGGCAGCTCACTAAGTTTTGGAACAGAGCTTCCCTGGTCCCTCCTCTGTGGCATCAGCCCATTCCTTACACAATACACTCGCCCTCACTTCCAAAATCCTCTTCTGTGCAGCGTGTCATCCACCATATATTTATCTTGTCATGCTCTTAAAGTACTTGCAGTATCAGTTCCCAAGTCATTGAGCAGAGACAGATTTGCCCCGGCTTCCTCTCATAACTGGCCTCTGCAGGAAATGACAAATAAAGGAAGTTTCGTGTTTTCATTTGCGTCGGGGTGGCTTATGTTTGTCGTTGCATAATGGGCGTGTAATTAGTGTTTTACCGTATGCATAAAAATGAACCCGTTTTAGCCGGACTTAAACCCGGCGAGTGATTACAGAACTTGCAATTAAAATCCTCCATGTCTCCATCCATCCGTATGCACAGATTTATCCGTATCACTGTAATTTAGTCATTCGATTGATGCTTTCACCCCTTCCGCAGGTCACACATCGCTGATGGGTGCAGATCAGACACTCGCCGGCTCTAATGAGTGAGATCCACTCGCCGATGACCGCACACCTCATAAGAGACAGTGAACAGAGTAATTGAAATGTCAAGGAGTGCTGCGTCTGAGCTGTGAGCTTCAGCCTTTTGAACTGACCTATAGAAAATGGTTCAGAGTGAGGATTTCATTTGCTTCTGATCTGAGGTGTGCATTTCATAATAACAGCTGGGGGAATCCCACAAAAATCTGTCAAGAGCATGTCTGGGTCATGTTTATTTATTCCAGTTATGGGGTTAAATAAGAAATGCATTGAAGAAAACAACACTGTTGTTTAAAATTAATATGTATTATTATTTTGCATTACTATTTATAAATGTTTTGATGCCTATTTGAATTTAAAAATTCATTGAATTACAGTAAAAATGTTTTATGCAAAATATGATCTCTTTCTATTTCGCCTTTTGATTTTTGGGTGAAATGTGATATAGCATGCTTTTGTGGGATTCACCTGTTTGATGGAGCAATGCAAAGTTAAAATCCGTGTTATTTTAGTATTACTGAGATATCTAGTAATATTGTGAATTTTTATTTTTATATTTTCCGTTTTCATTTTAGGTTAAGTTTTAGTAGTTTTGTTGCGTGATTTTGCCATTTTTAGTATTTTTTTATATGGCTATATAGTTTTTATTCATTTTTATTTATTTTTGTACATCAAGTTGAACTAAATTAAAATGAGAAATGTTGTCTTGGCGACTAGCTGTAGTAAAAACTTTTTTATATTTTAGATTTATTTTAGATAACTATAATAACCCTTGGTTAAAATGAACGCTTGGCAACGTCCTTTTTGCACATTAATATAATCAGTTTTAGTAGCAGTAACACTAATGTTGTGTAATTACCTGCAGTTACACAAAATAATTATAGATTAAGTGCATGTCGCTCATTAGTATTTTTCCATGCTCACTAATAGAATTACGCTGTAATGGACACTGTAATGTGTGACCGTGTGTTGCAAGGGCCACATCTACAGTATAAGACGTGTTATGTACTGATGCTAGCGAGACTGACAGAAATTAAATGATGTTATGACAGATCAGGCAAAGCCTAAATGCATTTATACTGTGAATTAAAGCACAGGAAGTTCTATAAGTGATGGTGATCAGTTGCAGGAAGGAAGAGCCTGTGTGGCTTCATTGCTGGATACTGAGACATTACTGCTTGTCACTTGAGGCTTCAGGCATTATCGTTTCAGATATTGAATAATATGAGCTGTGCAGGACAGGAAGAGAGCAAGTGGATGTTTTCTGAGAGCAAAAAATGGCACTATAATCAAATCTATAGTTACATTTCCAATTCTAAAGTATTTTCTTATCTTGTATCTATCTTATCCTGGCAAATTAAGCTTTTGTACCAGAGAGGAATGCCTTAGTTAAAATGGAATTGTTTTTTTCGATAGTGCCCTACATTTTATGCATCACAGTATGTATCTTTTTAGTGTTTACATAACATTTAAGTGCATTTAGATTTAGATACTTAACATTTTGATTTTTTTAGTTTTAATATCAACATCAGAAGTGCTTAGTTTCCATAAGTTTGTTTGTTATTTTAGAAATGTATAGCATTTTTGAGTCAATTTTTTTTTAAAGTGATGGTCCAAAAAATGACCATTCTGTTGTACTCTCCGTCATATTGTTTCAAACCTGTATGACCAGGGCTACAAGATTTTGAAAAAAAAAAAAAATATATATATATATATTGTGATTGTAATTTTAAATTTGAGATTTAAGAAAAAAAATCATGGTTGCTGTGCTTTAAAATTTTGTGATTATACATCAATGAGGCTATAAAATAATAATAATAATGCAATTATTATTATCGTTATTTATAGCTATATTGATATATAATTACAAAATTGTGGAATTGTATTATTATTATTATTATTATTATTATTATTATTATTATTATTATTATTATTATTTGTGTTGTTTAGGGATGCACAATATTGGATTTTTGCCGATCTCCAATATGCCGATATTTTTCAACTCATTTTGGCCGAAAGCCGATGCTGATACTGATATATTTTTGTTTGGAAACAACACCAAGTCTCTCCTGTGTGGAAATTATAAGCAAATTATTTTTAATTTTGGTTAGTTTTTAACAAACACTTATTTGTTAGAATTAATTAACAATAATGAAGTTCTTTTATAATAACAGTAAATTAAAGCTTTGAAAATAACTACAAAATAAACTATATATCAATCGCTGCATTTTTTTTTTTTTCAAAAAGATGCAGTAGTAACTTAACATTTTATTTTAAGATTTAACATTTGTAGATGGTCTAAAGCAAAAGAGTTATAAAAATTCTGAAAATCTTTTAGAGCTCATAATTTGTTTAAAAATATAAAAAAATATAAAATTATTTAAATTACAAGTGTCATGTTTGTGATTTTTTTTTTTATTCATGTAAGCTATAGCTTCTGACCTTTGAATCAAAACATACTCATTAATTTATGACATCATTTACTGCTTTATTTAATCAGAAACACAGTCTAAATGTTATTTGTGTAGGCTATTTTACTTTCATTTTATTAGAAGTAGGCCAACAGCGCCCCCTGGCATTAGGACCCGGGGGAGGCTGCCGCTGCTGTACGTGCTATTACTGTTTACTCTATCTTACACCGAATGCATCATTCTGTACCTGCATTCTCAGTTTAAATGCAGTGATCCAAAACAGTGAATCTAGTCATCATTCAGGCAAAACCTTGCTTCAAAATTGAGTCACACTGCTGAAGTGATTTAATCGCTAGCACACCCTGAGCACATGTGAGTTAACTTTGACATATTCCTCTTATCGGAGAGACATTTTTCATATCCATCCAGTGCCAATATGTACGTTTAAAGCCATTATCGGCCGATTCCGATATCGGTCCGATAATATCGTGCATCCCTAGTGTTGTTGTTCCTGAAAAAATATATAAATTACTAAATAAAAAGAAAATATAAAATATTACTATTGTATTATTTCACTGTAAAATAAAAAAGTATTTTAGAAAAATAATGTGATAATAATTTATTTTACCTTATAGCTGTAGAATTCTATTACTAATGTTTATAGCTGTCTTAATTTCTTGTTTTTCAAACAATAACTCAGAAAAAGATATTTTGGATACTGAAGTATATATCTTCTTTTGTGTTCCACCGAAGCAAAGAAAGTCATACAGGTTTGGAACAACATGAGGGTGAGTAAATTATGACAGAATGATCATTTTTACGTGAACTAACCCATTAACTTTGCATTAATAATTCATTCAGAGGGTTAAAAGTGCAGTCTTAGCAATTGGGAGGGAATGAGAAAGAACATTCACATGTTTTTGTGCTGAAGATGTTGTTAATCTGTGAGTGCAATGGACGTGAGCAATCATTAGGGGTTAATTTGGTCTGATGAGTCTTTCAACTAATTCCACTCCTATTGCTCAACTCTCTTTCTCACACACAAACTTCTCTTTCCATCCTTTTATTCCTTCTGTACAACCAGCCGCACGTCTCCCAAAAGGGACTTACCTTCACTGCAGAAAATAAGAAGGAAGTCATCTCTCGCTGGTTTATTTTCTCTCTCGATCTCTTTCTTCAGATCTGGTTGAATTCATTAAAGCAAAGTGGAGCAGCTTTAGAATACAGAATGCACATTAGAGTTTGATGTTTTCTCCAGGTTCAGACAGAGGCTCTGTGGTTTCAGAGCAGCAGAGCTTTCTGGATAAAATGTTCTTTGTCACACTTTTGTGTTGTTTTCTTCATCCATTCTTCACAGGGTTGGTTTTATTCCAGTAGAGATGTCTGTGCACAGGTAAATATGTGAGACTTTGTACTGTAAGAGTGACTAAACCAAACCAAAGTGATCAGCAAACTTAAAGATCTCTTGGAAAAAATGGTTAATGACATTAAGGACAATTTAGAGTCACATTCTCTCTGACCGCTTGCACTCACACTTTTTGTTCTAGTGTGGCAAGTTTTTTATTTTATCATGTGGTGTGTATATGATCTTAAATGTATCTTTTTTCCTGTTATTATGTGAACAATTTATCAGTGTACTTTGTGTAAAATTTTTTGCCTTCATAATCTTTCATCGACATATAATAACTTGCACCGGCTCTGAAGCAACTTTCTTTTTCTAACTTTTTAAACTTTTGATGCCACTGACCCTCAAATATTCTATTATTGCTAAAATATAAAAACAGGAGTATATTTTCATGTATAAATATGTATTTTTATGTACTTTCATATATAAATAAATGTATTTTCTTGCCACATTAGTCCTTGTTAGCTGTATATATCTAAAGAGAAACATAAAACAATATCTGTCAATAGAATAAAATAATTTTGATGAATTCTGTTTTTTCATGATATTTAAATTTTTTGCAAATTTTATCTTTCTTATTGCATTTTTATATATTTAAAATATTACAACAGCAATGATAATTATAATTGTAATTATTATTATTATTATTATTTACACTATTTTCCCCAGAGCCCAAATTTGGCCATCATGTTTGTAAAACATTGTTTTCATCATTCTATCATTTCCAATGTATAAAATCAAATAAAAAGGGCTGTGAATTTCATTTCATGTTGACTTTAAGAATAATAAAAACATTAATGCAGTACAGTTTGTTGATAAAAGCTGTGCATAATATTTAGGTTGACTCAAAGAATTGATATATATATATGAATTTCAGTGCGAGGAGACAGATGCTAGTTTAATTTGTTTGTAGGACAGGCGTGATTGGTGTAGCAGCTGAAGGGTTTGCAGTGCTCTTGCACTGGATGATCATGTACAGTACACACACACACACACACACACACACACACACACTCGACTCACGGCTCAAATGACACTGTCTGATCCTCTCCCCGGGTTTTGATTGCACTTGATTGTTGGCTGCGTTTCTCTATTGATTTGTTTGGGTCTTGCATGTTGCCGCTCGTGTCCCACACCTGATTTATTTGCGAATGAGATGAGACGGACCGGCCCCATATACCTGCTCACGCACACGTATCACAGTCCAACAGGGACATTAGACAGCGTATTACATGGCTACAGGGGACAGCTGATTTCTCATTAACATACAACCACCCACATTTGCATAATACCTATTCACTATTCAGTATTCAGCAGCCCTAATGAACGACAGTGTTGAATATGTGGGTATGTAGAAGTTAAGCAATCATAAAGATCATTTCTGTACAGAAATCTGTTTAACTTTGTTCTTACTGCAGTGGTCACAACTCCTTACACACTCAGTAGAGGACATCTGTAGAAGTTGACTTGACAGGATTCGTTCATGTGGACTGGCCTGCAACACTATTAAACACAGACTCCATATCTAATATGCTGTGTATATATGATTGCAATGCATATACACTCTCTAGAGGAAGCCAAACACATGTAATGTTGTCTTTGACTAGTGGACTTTGTCATCATAGTGGACTTCCGCTCATGATACCTTTTTTGTGTCTCATGGTATAAAGTCAAATTATGGTATCTCTGTTATTGTTTGGATGCATTGCTATTGCGTTATTGGCAGTTCTGATTATAATATATAATTGTTTGTCAGCTTGTTTCTTCTTTTCATCCTTCTTTTCCTTCTTCATTCTTCTGCAACATCCTTCTTAATCGTCATCCTTTTTCTACTTTTTCTCTTTCTGCTTCTTCGTCCTTCTCTGCTTCTTATTTATTCTTCTGCTTCTTCATTTTCCTCCTTCTTTTCTTATTTCTCTTCTTCTCCTTCTTCTTCATCTTTTCTTTTCTCGTTTTTCTTTTTCTTCTGCTTCTTCGTCCTTCTGCTTTGTATTTTCTCTTCCTCTGCTTTCTCTTATTCCTTCATCTGCTTCTTCTTCATCATCATCCTTCATCTTTGTCCCTTTACTTCTTTTGTTTATTCTTCTTTGTCATTTTATTCTGCTTCTTCATCTTTTCTCCTTCTTCTGCTCCTTCTTTTTTCTGCTTCATCTTTTCTTTCTTCTTCCTCTTCTTCATCCTTTATCTCCTTTATACTTCTTCATCACGTTTTTCTTCTTTTCTCTTCTGTATTTGTTTATTCTTCTTCGCCCTTTTATGGTTCCTTTTATTATTCTACTTTTTCTTAATCTTCTTCTGCTTCTTTTTTCGGCTTCATCTTTTCTTTTCTCTTCTTCTTTTGCTTCTTGTGTTTCTTCTGCTACTTTTTTATCTTCTTTTCTCTTCTTCTTCATTTATTTTCTATTCTTCATCTTTTTTCTCCTCTTCTTCTTCTGCTAGTATATCTACTAACAAATGTGATTGTTACAAATGATCCAAACCTATCTAAAGTTGAGCAAACTCATGATGGTGGTCTTGTGGTTTGCTTTGCACATTGTTATGTTTAAAATTGATGACTTATGTACAGATGCATCAGACAGACATTTTTGGCCATTTAATGTCTGCGTTTTTGCAAAATAAGGCACTGTTCAATTTAAAGGCGTTCATTCTTAACAAATTTCATTCTTAAAAAAATGAAGAATGTAATGTCTTTAATGTAAAAACGTTTAAAAATAAAAAACTACTGAAAGAGTGACCGACTCCTGGTGCTCTAATTTGTTGAAGGTAAAGTGGGAATTATCGAGTGTCCTGGATGGACTGAAAGTGGGGTATTCAAAAAGGCCACCAATATCAGGAGCACGCAGTACAGCGGATTATTACAACACAATTTATTTAATGGAGGGATAGGGATGCGCCGCTGATGGGACGATAAGAGACAGAGGGGAGGAATGGAGCCGCAGAGTGATTGAAGTAATGCCGGCGGTGACCTAGGCTCACTTACAGAGAATCTAGCAAACTGGAAACACGCCAACGCCGCTCTCCTGCTAATGCTTTTGTGTTTGAGGACTGTGTCCTTCGAAGTACATTTGTGCGTGTTTTTTTTTTTTCACATTTCACTGATGATGCTAAGACTTTGTGTTAAAGTGACTTTGTGTTATTAAAGTACTTTCCAGCGCAATGCGGATAGACAATTATTAGTAAGCCGCTGTTTGTTTAAACGCTGTGACTCTGCTGCTCTGTTTGTTTGAGTCCTCTGACATCTAACTCAACCAATGGTGTAAGTTTGGGGCGGGACTAACTGCCTGTTTTGCCAATGATGGACAGGGGGCGGGGTGATGGGAGTGTTTATCGAAAACCGAAAACAATATCAATGTGATTGATTATTTTTTTAATAACCCTGTTTAGGAAAGGGACATCATACCTTTCAGAAAATATAATTTGCATCTTAATTTTGCAATGAAAATGTATTTAACTGCAATATATATGTCCATGACAGGGTGGACATATCTTATGGTTTATGCTTCGAATAATGGCCCATAATTATCTAAAAAAAATGTGTGGGAGCTCAGATATGTTTCTATAGTACTTGAGTGTCTACTATTTATGATATGACACAAAGGAAATGGGAAATTAAAACCAAAATTTTTGAGTATTGTGAGGGTTGAAAGGCACTCTATGGTGATATATGTATATATATGTACATATATATTTATATATTATAGCATTTATTAATATTATGAATTAGCTTTTCATTTCATTTTATTTTAGTTGAAGTTTTACGTTTATTTTTATTGTTTTTTTGTTTCTTAAGTATTTATTTTCAGCTTTTATTTGTTTTAATTCACTTTTAGAAATTTTAGTTCTTCAACTTTAATTTTATGTAATTATAAAATATATAATTTATATAATTTATATAATTACATATCATATCATTATTTTTTCATTTTTTTCATTTAATTTTTTTCCTTTCAGATTTTCATTTGTTTTTTAAGTTGAAGTTTTTCTATGTAAAATTTTTATTTTATGATTTTATGTATTATTTTATTTTATTTTAGCCCTATTTCAATGAATGGAAATGATATTTAATAGTTTTAGCTGTAGTTTTACTGATGTAATGCTTCATGAGTTTTGTTGTGACTGTAACAGCTGCCAGTCTCCATGCAGCGCTTGTGTTTTTCTTTTCAGTATGGGGTTGAACATGATATTTTTCATCTTTCTTTTCAAATCTAGTCCTACACAACACCAATTTACAGCCTTGGCAAGAAGAGACACAGTATAAAAGGTGTCAGCACTTCTGAAAGAAGAAAACACCTTCAGGATCAGTTCCTCCTATCTGCGACATGCTTCATTTCTTGCAGATAGACTCGATTTGTATTGACCAAGCAGAATTGGCAGTAAACATTTTGTGGTTGTGTGTTCAAACTGAAAGGATTGTCAGTCTCTTTCTGGTTTGCTGGATATAAATGAATGTAAGCACACAGTTTAACCAAATGAAGCTTAAACCACATGAAGAGGTGAACAACATACTATAAATCATGACAGAATTGTGATTTCCTTTTAGATCAAATACATCCTTCCGGTTAAGGCATCTTTATCCAGTTTTGACGTGTGCAGAGATGTTAAATGGGTTTTATTAAAGCGTCCATGTCATTTCCTCAAAACCCCAGAGTCAAAAATCATCTCTGTGAGTTCAGTTAATTCTCATGACAAACATTCATATGGAAATCACATGTGTCGATCATTTATTTGTCATTTGCAGTGTTTTGGAGACCGTTTGCTTAAAGGCTCAATAGAAAGATGATTGACGGCCGCTCTCAAAGTTCAGACATGAGCAGATAAGACGGCTAAGAGGGGTCTCGCTCACTCACTCACTCACTGCCTGAATCAACCACACACTGTACTAAGAATAAAGTGTGTGTGTGTGTGTGTGTGTGTGTAGGTCATGTGGAAGGGTAAGTGCCTCTCTGATCACTCTGTTGAGCTTGTTGCTGGATCTTCTGTGTATTTCAGACTCGGTTAAGGGCCGTAGCAAGATGGATCTGACACACAAATGCAAATACACACACACACGTGTCTCAATGCCAATTTTCTTCACAGTGTGTGTGGACTACAGGAAATTATATTCTGAGGAAATGATGGTTGTCTTTATGCTCTCAGAAGAATAGTTAACCCAAAAATGGAAATTTGCCCTCAGGTCATCCAAGATGCAGATGAGTTTGTTTCTTCATCAGATTTGGAGAAATGTAGCATTACATCACTTGCTCAACAATGGATATTCTGCAGTGAATGGGGTCCATCAATTAATGTCTTAGGAAGCCAAAAGCTGCTTGTTTGTAAGAAATAAATCCATCAAGATGTTTTTAACTTCAGTCCTTTGCTTCTGGCTAAAATACAAATCCATAATCCATAATAACACTTCCTCTAGTGAAAAAGTCCATCCTCTGTTGTCTCTCACATCAAAATTCACCCACATATTTGTTTAGAGCTGTTTTGGCATGTAGACGGTGTTTGATCTGTGCAGATTTCTCTCCTGATTCAAACCAGATTCATTTTTCACTGGAGGAAGTGTTATTATGGAATATGGACTCTTATTTAGCCAGAAACAACCGTTTCAAGTTTAAAACGTCTTAATGATGGATTTGTTTCTTATAAAAATGCAGCTTTTGGCACCACAACACATTAATTGATGGACTGGAGTGGTGTGGATTACTTGTGATGTTTTTATCAGCTGTTTGGACTCTCATTCTGACGTCACCCATTCACTTCAGAGGATCCATTGGTGAGCAAATGATGCAATGCTACATTTCTCCAAATCTGATGAAGAAACAAACTCATCTACATGGCCTCAGGTTGAGGACATTTTCTACAAATTTTCATTTTTGGGTGAACTATTCCTTTAAAAATGATTTCGACTACGATGATCAGAACAATGTGGGTTTTTTTGTCTTCTTGTAGGCCTGAAGCATTCTCTATGCTCTAAGGAAAGATTTAATGTGCCTTTGCATTTTTAAAATATGCAATGAATGTAGGCACTACAGTTCCCAGTGTTGCCTGAAGAGGTGCTAAAGATGACATTAGCATATAAATGCCATACAACAGTCTTGCTGTGTTTGCAGTGCATTTGTATATTTCTGAGCCAGCCAATTTTCTGTCTCTTTTTCCGTTGCTCTGTTTCTCTCCTTGTTTCTTTTTACACAGCCGCTCAGGTCTCACTTTCTGCGGATCAGTTTGGCTGTAAGGGATTGAGCAGCTTTGAGTCTGCTCTCTCCATTTGCTGATTACATCACCTGCTGCTGAGGGATAATGGTTCGCGTCCGAGCAGGAGGTGATGGCGCATGTTTGTGTGTGCGTACAGCACAAAATAGCCTGTACGTTGGTTACCTTCTCATTAAGCGATGGTAGACGGCTTCCACTTACACTATCCCTGTCTCTTTATCACACACACACACACACACACACACACACACACACAGAAATACCCTCTTTACCAGTTCACATTTGTCTCATTTAGAGATAAACTTTCTCAGATACACTCACTGGTGCTGTGGTTTTCCTCTTCGCTCTGTCTGTCTCACTCAGCGGCTGATATCTGTGATAGAAACATAAATACACTCAAGCACAGATAACCAGAGATCCTAAAAGAGTGAGATAGAGAGAGTGAGAGATTAAATGAGTATTTGTGATTGTTCTTTGAAGATCATACTTTGTTGAAAACAGTGAAAAACAGTCCTTTATAACCATTTACTACAGCCATTGTATAACTAAAGAACAAAGTGTGATCTTCAAAGTACAGTCACCAGTACTCATTTAATCTCTCAATCTCTGTATTTACTCTCTGTATATATATATATATATATATATATAGACACTGTACACACATATATCTAAACTTTTATATAGAGTGTATTTGTGTGTGAATATGTCATGTACATGTGCGTATTTACATAATGTATAATACTTATGTTTTTATAATTTATTTATTTAAAAATAGCCAAACTAAATACAGAAACTATATATATGTCACACTGTCTCATAGTTTGTTCATGGTTACTCATTTAATTTCATTATGTTCAGGTGTGTTTGTCTCATTATCTCCCCTACTTAATTTCTGTTCTCCTTGTGTTTCATTGTCAGGTCTCGTCTTGCCTGTGCCTTTGGGCCTGTTTACACCTGGTCACTTCATGCATTTTCTCTGATTGGATATCAATCTGATTTGTTAAAACAGTTACATTTACACTTGGCCACATTAATGTGTCTCTGCAAAATGGATTTAAATCTGATCTTCAGTTACTGTAATCAATACATTTAGATTTAACGGAGTTCACGTCAACGAAATCAACAGATATACACTGCATTTTATTAATCATCAGCTAATTTCAAGATAAAAGACCGCAACAGGAAAGAGAGCGGCATCAGCACTTGTAAGATTATTCAGTCTTACTATATTATAGTAATGTTATACTTTTAAAGAAGTCGATTAAGTGTTGAGCGTCTGCCACTTACTTTCAGTTTCATTTGCGGCAGTTTGCGCGTTGATTTGCTGAAGAGATACTCAGCTGGTCATCCGCAGCGATTCATGTTGTATTAGTGCTGTCCTATCTGCCTATATCATGTTATATCTGCCTATAACACTCTCACATGTTTATTTTTTTTACATTTTAGGAGCAGTAAAATTTACATGTGTGGTTTCAACAACCAGATTCATTTACATTTGTCCAGTTTTGTCTGGAATGTGTCTCAGACCACCTCCTGATGTGGTTTGAGCGATCGGATATAAATCCGTTTTGAAACCGTTTCAGAGGGCATTTGACAATCGGATAGCTATCTGATCAGAGAAAACACGTGAAGTGACCAGGTCTAAACAGGCCCTTTCTCTGTTGGATTATTAAAGACTGTATATCACTCATCATCATCTTTGATTATGTACAGGAGTGAGAAAACTAGTTGTAGCGTCAGATTTGCACTTCATAACGACACACAGCTATCATATAACTTATAAGACTTAGTATATGAGTTATAATGACTTTTTTATGGCCATATATGCTGTTTTCAGGTGCGGACTGGGACAAAATTTCAGGCCGGAAAAAATCTCACACATCCAGGCCATCCCATACACCCACAACAATATTTTTTGTATGGCCATCATCATCATCACATAAAAAAGTTTAAATCCCTAGACTGGGGCCATGCAAAATACTGTAATTAAAGGTTAACTTTTGAACTTCCATAGTCTCTTCATTTCCCCAGTCAAGACTAACCGATTCATGATTTATTAGGATTTTATTATTGAATGACAAATTCGGAAATAATCACTTTAGTACGTTCGGCAGGCAACACAAACAACAACAACAACAATATTAAAAAAATAAATAAACAAATAAAATATGTAGGGCAGCGGGCCAAATTGGCTGCCAGGCCACTGGGAATTTTCCCGGTGCACCCGATGGCCAGTCCGCCCCTGGCTGTTTTCATGGTGATTTGGAACCTTTTTATGATTTAGAACAATATGAGGAAGAATAAATGATAAGTTTTAATTGACTATGCTTTAAAAGCAGCTTCTCTTATTAATGTGCAGCATTTTCCATAGATCGTTTGTGAGCGTGTCCTTAAATTCCATCATGTGTGTATGTGTTTTGAGGCAGTGGTGAGTTCTTCTAAAAGTGTGTACTTGGTTCCTCAGTGGGGTTAAGTGTAACGCTGAGAACATTAGCCGTCCGCTGACAGATGACTATCTGTGCTCTTCTGTGCTCTGTTTATCTGCTGAAGTGGGTTTGTACAGTGTAGCTGGCGTCCTTTGGTCCCCTGTGCTGATGGAGAGGAGACAGATAGAGGAAAGGAATCCAGCAAACAAGGCATCTTATGTCCCTTTTTCATCTTTGCAAACTGTTTGTGATCCTAAACTGACTTCTCCAGCCAAAAAATGGATGAATTTGACAAATTCATGCTTTTTCTCATCCTTATTTGATTGCATGAAAAAGAGTAAAATTTCATCACATGTAAAGCATGTTCTTAAAGGTGCAGCAGCAAAAAAAAATAGCTCATTTAATTGTAATTGTCTGAGAGAGGGTGGAAAAAATTAAAAATACCGTTTCAGTACTCTTTTATTCACAGTATCAATACACCGATACCAGCTGCTATTTTCTCTCTCTTCGCTATGACAGTGAGTTCACGCACACTGCAGTGTGATAAGAAGCCTTTATAAACCTTTTGTCCAACAAAATGCACATTTACAGTAACAGCATATTTTACTTCAAACTCACGTCATAACATGAGTAGAGTGTTTGAAATAACTTCCTTTTGTTCCTTATCATAGAACGAGGCTGAAAATGTATTATTTTATAGTATTCTACTGTAATACATGCTATGTTGATTAGCATTGCATTATAAATCGACTTTATTCTTATGAAAATACCCGAGATGGCTTGAAGAATGCAGATAAACCATATATTGTTGCAGTCGTGTGTTTATTGTCTTCATGTTTGATCAGTTAAAGGTGACATATCATGAAAATCTGACTTTTCCAGGTTTTAAGTGCTATAATCAGGTCCCAGGTGCGTCTACCAACCAAGGAAACGTGAAAAAGATTAACCCAGTAACTTTGTTTTGGTAAGCCTTTTTCTGCAAGCGTCTGAAAAAACGAGCGCGTCTGATCTCGCTCCCCTAGTGACGTTGCAAAGGGATCTCATTATAATATTACCGCCCCTTAATCTGTAAGTTTCCACCCACCGCGCTGTCATTTTGATTTCCAAGCAACAGCGGTGTACCGGTTCTAATGCTATGGCGAAAGTTTGAGCAAAACTTAAAATACTAACTGTTCTGCCTTTAGCTGCACAGACAATCACAGAACACTGTTTACAGTCCCAGCCTCAGAGGAGACAACACAGCAGTGGATTTATCGATTTATTTACTGTATATTGCTGCTGCCACACAGATCTAAAATAATCATGTAATTTCTTTCCCAGCTGTTTACCTTCACAGACATAACCGACTGTTTTTGTAACTTACGCGTGTTTTTAACGTAAACTTGTGTGTGAATGCGAACTTACTTAGTACTCACATGCTGTGACAGCCGCTTTCTGTCATGTGCTTCGGATGTGTGCACTTAGAAAACCGTATATCAGAAGTTTAAACTAATATGGTTTAAAACGCATGATTTCAGCACGATAAACATGATAATCAGAACCAAAACAGATGTTTTTAGCAGGTACAAGCTAACGGTGCAGCTCTCTTCTGGAAAAGGGGGCGGGGAGCAGCAGCTCATTTGCATTTAAAGACACATGCTCTAATATAGCGTGTTTTTGCTTCCACTCAAAATAGGCATTTTCAAAATGATATAATAAATGATCTGTGGGGTATTTTGAGCTGAAACTTCACAGACACATTCTGGGGACACCAGAGACTTATATTACATGTTGTTAAAAGGGGCATAATATGTCACCTTTAAAGCGTTTCTATCTTATTTTTATTCAGTTACAGAGATAGCAAGATGCCTTTGTCCATATTAGGTATTTCCTGGAATGCAATCAGTTATATTACTTCTGTGAGGTATTTTGTGTGTTTTGTGAACATTCTAAATCATGCTAGCAACATGCTAATTCATGTTAGCAACTTGGTAAATCATGCTATCAACATGCTTAATAGTGCTAGCAAATTGCTAACACAGACTAGCAACATGCTAATGCATACTAACAATGTCCTAAAACATGTTAGCAGTGTTAAACATGATAGCAACTTGCTTATACATTTTAGCAATGTGCTAGAACATTTTAATAACATTTTATTGACTTTTTTTATTGAGTAAAATCTTCAAACTTCAAGCTTTTATTTCAAACTTTCAAACAAGGCATTGTCAAGCCAACACCAAAGTTTGTTACGAACTTTACTCATCTATTTATATTTATCTTTCAATAAAAATCTAAAATTATATGCCCTTAATTTTGTGGCAGATTTTTCCAGCGGTGTTGAAAATGGTATAAAATATCAATATTTTTCAAGCTATTGTATCAAATTTACAAATTCCAGTAATTCAGTACAACACACACACACACACACACACACACACAGATGTGGCCAAACTGTTCAGGGTCTCTAAGAGTTGAATCTCAGTGAGTTGGACAGGGTGCAAGAAAAAAGACTAATTCAGACCGGCATGTTATACTGCAGCTGTCTAATACAACATGATCTAACATCCACGCTCTCTCTCTCTCTCGTTAATGTGTCATGAGTGTGTGTGTGTGTGTGTGTGTGTGTGTGTGTGTGTGTGTGTGTGTGTGTGTGTGTGTGTGTGGCCAGATGGCACTTCCCCACTTCTGAGAGGGATTCTTTGAACAAACAACAAACTAGTGAGCCAACAACCACCTCAAAAACAAACAGCCGCCTCACAAACAAACACACAGCGAGAGCAAGAAAATGCATTATTCAGAAGGAGCTGCTTAAAATTCATGTTCATAAATGAGCTGCTTCACTCGTGCCGTCAGAGACTAAAACAACAACACCACGTACACCTGAGAACCACATTACAAGCACTGCAAATGGTGCAGTTTCTACCAGCCTCAGTGCTAGGGTGTGTGGGTGGTTGCCAGGGTGTTGCTATGTGGTTGCTAGGGCGTTGTGAGTGGTTGCTAGGGTTTTGTAAGTGGTTGCTATGACATTGCTATCTGTTGGGATGTCATGAGTGGTTCTAGAGCATTGCTATGTGGTTGCTAGGGTATTTTGGTTGGTTGCCAGGGTGTTGCTATGTAGTTACTAAGGCGTTGTGAGTGGTTTTAGAGCATTGCAATATGGTTGCCAGGGTGTTGCTAAGTGATTGTGATGGTCTTGTGGGTGGTTATTAGGACACTGCCACGTGGTTGCCAAGGTGTTTTTATGTGGTTGCTAGGGTGTTGTGGGTGGTTAAATCAATGAGGTGAAATGAATGGATTAAATGTTTATTGGGTGAATGTAACTAACTGTATAAATATTAAACAGTCTGTAAATATTTATTTCGCATTAGTATATTGTAGCATCTTGTGGTTGTATGTGTTATACATAACAACACTTCTGGTAAAACTGTATATAACAGTTGATAAAACAACACAATCTCTCACATTTACATTCATTCTTTCAACCTCCCTCATGCAGCCGTGACTCCTGCGTGTTTTTCCATGATGACAGCCTGCTGGAGTGTGTGTGTGTGTGTGTGTGTGTGTGAGAGAGAGAGAGAGAGAGAGAGAGACAGAGAGAGAGGCTTATCTTGTAGCTGGAGGCACTCAAAAGGTGAAAACATGTCATGGACGTCCTCTTAGGGAAACAGGACTCTCTCTCTCTCTGTAGTGGATGAGGGAAATGTCATGGAGGAGCATCTCAGGTGTGTGTGTGTGTGTGTGTGTGTGTGTGTGTGTGTGGACATTTCTCCTTTTCTTTTTCTGTTAATGGATATTCTCTCCATCCATCTACTGTTCTGTCCTTCTTCACATTTTAAACAACTTTCAGCTTTTCCAAGGCTAAACAGTTGAATCTCAGGGAAACACATCTGGGTCACATGTCATCTCATAAAATAAGAAATTATATTTAGCATAAAATTAAGCATATTTTTAGGACTATTTTTTCCACTGTGAAATTAATTTTCACAACAGTTTTTTTTTTTTTAATTGTCATTTTTCTGAGTTTTTTTATGTACAGTTTGCTTTTATGTACAGTAAGACTTTGTTTTAAGTTTCTTCTGCTCACCAAGGCTGCATTTATTTGATAAAAAATACAGTAAAAATAGTGAAATATTATTATGATTTAAAATATCTGTTTGCTTTTTGAATGTATGTTAAAATGTAATTTATTGCTGCGATCAAAGCTGTATTTTCAGCATCATTACTCCAGTCTTCAGTGTCACATGATCCTTCAGAAAGCATTCTAATACGCTGATTTGCTGCTCAAGAAGCATTTCTGATTACTATCAATGTCGAAAACACTTGTGCTGCTTCATATTTTTGTGGAAACCATGATATAAGAACTGAAAATCCAAAATCCATTATAAATGTCTTTACTGTCGTTATTGATCCATTTAATGCATCTTTGCTGAGTAATAGTATTATTATCAAGATTTTGAATAGTATTTATATAGTTTCAATTCATGAAAATAGTGTTGCGAATCGTAAAGATCCTTAAATAGGCTTCCTGTTCTTTAAAAGTGAAGTATGTAATTTATAGATTAAGTTAAAACACTTTGTCTGATTGCAGAAATTTAGTCATCTGTTGGCTAATTCCCCCCAAAAGTACTTGGTATGTTCCAAACACTGATCTGTTCAGGAAACCTGATTGAAAACTTTTTTTTTTTTTTTTCAATTTTGTTTGGTGCTGCTGGTAGCAAAGTACAATCTTTACTTTTGAAAAATATCATTTCTTTCTTTCTCTTGATTTTGTTGAAATGCGGGCTTGTTCTTGACAGGTTTGTGAGATTCACACAAGCCCTCTGTGTGTCTTTGTCTCTGTTCCTCCTGTGGTATGTTGTCTTCCCTCTGTTGTTTTCTTCTTCTCTCTGGATGTGTGGGGAATTCATAGTCTAACCTCAGAGAAGCACTGTGTGCCGAGAGAGAGGAACCACTGTAAATACTGGATGGAGTCTATTTCTGTCTCGGAACATGAGATTGACTGTTAAATGCACACACGTACGCAAACACACACGCACTCGCTGTTTATAGAGCAGCATTTCTCCATGTTGGGTTGTTTTCCATTGTAAAACAAGCCAGATCTGTGCCAGCTCATGGTGAAATGTTCTCCATCACAACATTCACATACATGCACAAAACATATCTAGTAAACTTGACTAGAATTACATCTGTAACACATAAGCAGAAGATTATTCTCTCAGGAAAAAAAGATCAAAATGATGATTTAGAGAATTTATGTGAGTGCTTTCTTCACATTTCTGCTGTTTAACCTCCTTATTAGTCTGATGTCTTAAAAAAAGTAAGGTTAAGTTGTAAAACAAATGAAAAAACTTTCTGCCTGTCAATCACTTTGCACTTCGTATCTTGTGCTTCTGGTGGTGGTTATATGCAAGTGTTATTGTAGTATTATTTTTTACTGTACAGTATTAATCTTTCGTTTTTTTAAATCCATTTTTAGTTTTAAGTTTTAGTATTTTTATTTTTTTGCTTTTGTCATTCTTATTATCTTTTTTTATATTTCTGCTTAACTTGAATTTATTTTTATTTAAATTTTAAAATTAGTAATTTTAGTATTCAAACATTTTTAATTCATTGTTTAAATTCTTTAAGTTTTTAATACAATATTTATGTTTATTTTATTTCTGGTTTATAAAAAAATTATATTTTTAATAGTTTAAGTTTTAATTTTTTTTTAACAATAACAACACTGTTATACTGTGAACGCAATGACAGAACTGTTATATTTTGGGTGAGCTGTTCTTTAAATGGAGTTATTAATTATGTATAATTTAAGAATCAACATCTAATATTCATTAGGAGAAACAAATCAACAAATGTTGATAGCAGCTCATATTATTTTCTTATTATACTGAGTTCATTTTGAGATTTGATATTTGACTGCACTTTCAACTTTACTGGCAAATATGACATAGTTTGAGACATCATCACCTGAGAAGTGTGTCCATTTGCTCTGCTTTTAATCTCATCTCTCATCTAAGAGTTTTTTATGATGTTTTTTTGTACTATCGATGATGACTACACTGAATTCAGTATGTTCTCAGTTAAGTGTGGCATATGGAAGCCCATTTCCACTATGGAATAAAAAAAGGTAATTGTGACCTTTTTAATTTCACAGTTTTGAGTTCTGACTTTTTTTTCTCTGAGTTCACATCTAGCAATTCAGAAAAATTCAGACTTTTCTTCTGAGAATTGCAAGATGTAAATGTAGAATTGTGAGATATAAACCCACAATTATGAGAAACAGTCAGAATTGTGAGATATAAACTCAGAATTCTGACAGTTTCCTCAGAATTCCAAGTTTTCATCTCACAGTTCTGACTTTTTTCTTTCTGAGTTTCTGGGGATTCTGAGTTTACATCTTGCAATTTTTTTTAAAGGTAAATGCAATTTATAATCTGACAATTGTTCTCTTGATTGCAAGTTCAAATGCCATATTTCAGACTTCACAGAATTGTGAGAAAAAAAATCACAATTTCCGTCTTGGAAAACATGCTTCCATAGTGACAGAAGGCTGAAATCACAATAAAGAAACAAATAACAGTGTCCTTATTGACTTTATGGCTGCTTTGCTACTTTGTAAAGGTCTGGATTTCGAATGAGAATTTCGAACTTCAGAAACTTGATCAAGTCTAGATTAGCAAATCAAAGCTGTCACCATGACCAGAGACACAAGCGGACTGGCAGAAAAAGGCGAATGCCGATCATGCATTAACTAGGGTGTGTGTGCTGGGGAATACTGAGGTTGAAGAACAAATGTTGTAAGTGTTGAATGTGCCGTTCCTGTGATGTGTGTGACGTTCTCCTGAGTTTTAAACCTCAGCTGAAGCGAACAGTGTCAGAAACGTCTCACTACCCTGACAGCAATCCGAATCGCCGGATTCCCTCGCTACTTTGAAGAATTCCAATTACTGTCAGGGTTTTCCATGTGTGTGCGCGTGTGTGTGCGTGTGCGTGTGCGTGTGCGTGTGTGTGTGTGTGTGTGTAATCCATCCACATTACAGCTCAGGTATCACAGACAGCTGTGTGTGTATGTGTAATTCCACTGTAATTAGTGTTTATTCAGGATGCAGCGATTCGTCCTCAAATAGCCAAATGTTCCTGTTAAAAGAAACAATAAATAAACAATAATGAACGGTGGGTGTTGGAATTCAGTGGAAAATCTCCACAAATACGAGCAAATCGAACCGCTTTCGTTTACTTTGCCCAGCCTGCTTTAAATTGGCTTTCACACCGACAATGGATTTTTATGGGCTTCCTAAACTTGGGTGGGTAAATCAACCAGAACCAGACGAGCCGTTCACAACACTGACCTTCTCTCTCTATCCAATCTATAGAGCTGTGAGGATATATCACCTAACAACAGAGCCAATCTAGCTTCAATTACCAGCTGGGCCAAAAGTGCAATTTATAACTAAACACACACACACGCGCATGTGGATGCTCCTGAGGATGGTAGAGGTCGTGCTGCATGCATTAAACTCCCATGTTTACCTTGGAGATCGGTGAGGAATTCAGCGTCATGAATTTCTGAACATAATTTATAGCTGAAATCTCAAGTGCATCCCGCTTACGATTCATAAGCTGAATCCTCATCGAACAGAATTAGAATTTATTGCCGAAATTAATTTCCTTAGTCACAAAGGTGTATGCATGCATTTGCATTCTGAATAATTATGCATTGTAATCATGTTCAATGTTTTATGTGATTTATGTCAGCTCATGAAAACTATGGATATGAATTTATATGCTGCTGATTCTGTATCTCTGCATGAACATGCAGTTTTTGGCAGGCTTTTAATGCTTCTAAGTTTGTCTTGTACTGATTTTGGATGGGCAATCCTGGTCTGTTACACTGCAAAAAGTGCTGTTCTTCTTTTGTCTTTTTTTGTCCTGTTTTCTAGTACAAATACAAAACATTCTTAAATAAAGGTGAATTTACTT
Source organism: Tor tambroides (assembly GCA_021397915.2). Lineage (NCBI taxonomy): Eukaryota > Metazoa > Chordata > Actinopteri > Cypriniformes > Cyprinidae > Tor > Tor tambroides. The sequence goes on from JAFVLL020030937.1 coordinate 48,952, forward strand.
GAAATACAAAATGATGTAAGATTAGAATGAAGTGAGGTTTATGCTTGGAACAAGATCAAACATTTGCCAGTGGGATCAGAAAAATAAACTTATTTTCTCTTTGAATAAATTAGATTTTTCTGACCTCATTGGCAAATATTTGTTCTTGTTTCAAGCACAAACCACATTTTCAGGCTACTTATCTTTTGTCATTTTGCATTTGAAATAAATATTTAGACTTTTAAAGAATGTTTAGATATTTGTGCTAGAAAACAAGACAAAAATATGGAATGAAATCTAACCAGGTCAAGATGGTGTAGTTGCATGTAAACCAGTTTGAGCAATGCTAAAACCAGCATGAAAGCATCCAAAACATACTTTATACTGCTAACAAGAAATGAAATCTTCTTAACCGGTCATAATCTGTTCTTAACCTGGTCACCAGATAAACCGGCTTAGCTGTTCTCTGCAATTTTTTTTTCCCACAGTACTTTATTTTATACATATACGATTTGATGCATGTTTGTAATTAAATGATCACATGCTTGTGTGTTTTATGTCTATGATGTTACTGCTGATAGTTTTGATTCAAATCAATAAAATGATGTGTCTTTGAGCTAGTTTAAGAAGACACCATTGGCTGATTGAAGGTTTTTAGTGGTGTTGTTTGAAGGAATAGTTCATCCGGAAAAAAAAAAAAAAAAAGACTGAAAATATGCTCATCCTCTGGCCATTCAAGATGTAGATGAGTTTGTTTCTTCATCAGATTTGGAGAAATGTAGCATTACATCATTTGCTCAACAATGGATCCTCTGCAGTGAATGGGTGCCGTCAGAATGAGTCCAAACAGCTGATAAAAACATCACAATAATCCACACCACTCCAGTCCATCAATTAACATCTTGAGAAGACAAAAACTGAAACAAATTCATCATTAAGATGTTTTTAACTAAAATACGAGTCCATAATCCATAATAACACTTTCTCCAGTGAAAAATTGGTCTGGTCTGAATCAGGAGAGAAATCTGCACAGATCAAACACTGTTTACAAGCCAAAACAGCTCTAAACAAATATGTGAGTAGATTTTGATGTGAGAGGAAGCGTTATCATGGATTATGGACTCATATTTTAGCTGGAAACAATGGTTTGAAGTTAAAAATGTCTTAATAATTGATTTGTTTCTTACAAACATGCAGCTTTTGACTTCATAAGATGTTAATTGATGGACTGGAGTGGTGTGGATTATTGTGATGTTTTTATCAGCTGTTTGGACTCTCATTCTGACGGCACCCATTCACCAATGCTGCATTTCTCCAAATCAGATAAAGAAACAAAGTCATCTACATCTTAGATGGCCTGAGTGTGAAGACATTTCAACAAATTTGCATTTTTGGGTGAAGAAAACACCCAGAAAACCCTGGCACTGATGGAACATACATCAGCATTTTTTATTTGGTGCTAAATTGTACAGTTTTCCAGTGTGCCATTGCTAAACATACTGACTTCTCGCTGTAATTGTCCTCCAGGTTTTACTGGGATCTCACCATGCTGCTCCTGATGGTGGGAAATCTCATCATCATTCCCGTGGGCATCACTTTCTTCAAGGACGAGCACACGCCACCATGGATCGTCTTCAATGTGGTTTCCGACACTTTCTTCCTCATGGATCTGGTGCTGAATTTCCGCACAGGAATTGTGAAGGAGGACAACGCAGAGATTATTCTGGACCCTCAGCAGATCAAGATCAAATATCTGCGCTCATGGTTCGTGGTGGACTTTATCTCCTCTATCCCCGTGGACTACATCTTCCTCATTGTGGAGACACGCATCGATTCAGATTTCTACAAGACGGCGCGCGCTCTGCGGATCGTACGCTTCACCAAGATCCTCAGTCTGCTGCGGTTGCTGCGGCTCTCGCGGCTCATACGCTACATTCATCAGTGGGAGGAGGTGAGTGGATGTTATTAGTCCTTTAACTATGTTCACCACTCATAACCACTGATATCTGATGATAATGTCACCCAGGGGGGATTTTCACATCTCTGCCCAGAAGAAAATATTACTTTCATAGTTGTTAGTTATGTATCATTTAAAGCAACAGTACAGCTAAAAGTAAAGTTTCCATCATTATTTGCCCTTGGCATATCAAGACACATCATGTAAGTTTGACGTCAATCAGTACATGCACATCAATGCATTATGAAAAATGTGACGTTTATATGCGTACTGGCATTAGAATATTTTTGTAGACTTTGCTGTTATAAATATGCTGATCTACATATTTCCTGCTGTTATTTTCTAAGAGATTTCAGATAGTTGAACTTTTTTTCACAGTAATTTAATTAGGACTCAAACACTTCTGACCTTCAAAAATGCTAGACAAGACCACCACAAAAATGTATTATTATTATTATTATTAATAATAATAATAATAATAATAATAATAATAGTAATAATATGATTATTATTACATTTCTAAATAATAAAATAATTTAAATAATAATTATTATAATGATATAATAATAATAATACAATCATTTCTAAATAATAATAATAATAATAATTAAAATATATATTTACACAATAATTTAATTAGGACTCAAACACTTCTGACCTTCAAATATGTCAGACAATACCACCACTAAAATAAAAATAAAAATAAATAGTAATAATATTAACAACAACAACAATAATAATGAAATTAATAATATTTATTTAAAATAATAATAATAATGTATATTTTTAGCAAATAATAGCAAATAATATATGCAATATGTTGTAATTACTATTATTATTATTACTGTCATTGTTATTATTAATTGACATTTCTTTTAATAATTCAATAAAATGGAAGTCTTGTTAATAGTTTCGTTTTCTGTATATTGATGTAGCCTACATGTAAACATAGGCAAAATGTTTCCGTGAGTATTATGACTATGATGAGTTTTTGTATTTTGGAGTTATTGGAGTTATTAATTATGTGTCACTTGAGTCAGTCTTTGACTTGTTTCTCCTAAAATTTATTAGTAGAGAAGAAATACATGCTATAAAATTAGCGGATAGCAGTTCATATCATGTTCTCTGAGATCTGTGATGTTTGACTGCAGATGTTTGATTCGGTATCTGGGCAAATATGAGCATAGTTTAAGGCATTTGTGAGACTTGCTGCCCATTTGATCTCATTGTTGTCTTGCAGAATTGGTTGAGATACTGAAGCGATCTAATTTGTGCTTCTAGAATCCAGTTTGTTTTGTGTCTGCAGAAATCACAGGCTGGATGCAGCATATGTTTCGTGACTCTCATTTCCAGCCACTCTGTGAGCTTTGGCAGAAATCGAAGTGTTGAGTCTTATACGTATCAATTAATGAATGTTTCAAAGTAGAGTGCTAACATTAGGCTGTAATTTTCTCTGGTCCTCTTGAGGATGGGTTTGGTTGGTGATTAAAGCACTGATTAGAAGCATTTGTCTCTCAGCATCAGTAGTGAACGGGTGAACAGGGTCTCAGAGGTGCGCGGTGAGAAGTGAATCCAGTGAACGCAGCTGCTGCCTCATTTAGTCGGGCTGTGTTCGTTCTCACGACAGCATGTCACGCGCTCTTCCACAGCGGCACGCAGCAAATTGACCGTCTTCTATTAGAAGCATGCAAAACATGTCAGAAGTGCGAGATACATAGACAGAGACTGGTTTTCAGAGCACCATTTGTTAAGCTGATGTTTACAGAGTAGTGCATTAGTGATATGATTCAAATAATCCTCATACATTATAATATAATATAATATAATATAATTAGGCCTGTCAGAAATTAGGCAAATCATAAATTTTGTGCTGCAGATTAATTGTCATACACATTTCATTCTGTTTTGTTCATGTCACGTACATTCTAAGCCTAATGCATTATCTTCACTTATAATTTCATATAATATGAAAATAAAAACTATAATAAAAGGCCCAAGTGATTTACTTTAATCCTGTGAAAATTAATATTTACATAAATAATTATTAATAATATAATATAATATAATGCAGTCTGATTAAGCCCATAAATTTTGTTTGAAGAAAGAACTTTGACTGTCTTTGTGTACTATAGAACAATGTTTTTTATATTCTATGACAAAATGTGATTGAAATTTGATGATTAATTGTTGTACCAATAATTAGCAATTAATGATTTAATTCTGTTTTGTTGTCACATACAGCCTAGTAGGTTATATATTTTTTCAGAATTGTATATAATATAATAATAAAATAGGCTCATGTGATTTACTTTGATTATGCAAACATTAATATTTATAATATAATATAATATAATAAGTTAATAGAAATAAATTAATCATGTTTCTTTAGATCGTGATTAAAATGCAGTTGCTCTACAACTGTTTCATGGCACAGTCACAGAAAAAAATGGGATAACCGTGAAACCGCCAGAATCCTAAAAAAAAAAACCATGATACAGATTTTTGGTCAAACTGCCCAGCAGTAAGCAGGATAATATGTGACAGAAAGTGAGCGGATGTTGATGGGGCGGAAATGAAAGGCCATCACATTAAAGTGTCATTTTTAAAGGAACTGTCCCTGATCTTAGATGAGTTTAATAGTGTCTTAACTGTCATGAATATTTATCATGATTTGATTTAGAGCAGCTATTTTTACCACTGAATGTTTAAGGGTAGTTAAAAGAGTCTGTGGCACCTACAGTATGAGATACACTACCATTCAAATGTTTGGGGTCAGTATGTTTGGTGTTTTCAGCATTGCTAATAATCAGAAATATTTCTTGAGCAGCAAATCAGCATATTAGACTGATTGCTGAAGGATCATGTGACACTGAAGACTGGAGTAATGATGCTGAAAATACAGATTTGATCACAGCAATAAATTACATTTTAACATATATTCACACAGAAAGCAGTTATTTTAAATTGTAATACTATTTCACAAATTTTACAGCATTTTTGAGTAAATAACATGCAGCCTTGGTGAGCAGAAGAGACATCTTTCAAAAACATTTAAAAAAAAATCTAACCAACTCCAAACTTATGTAATATAAATACATAAAATTAATTATATAATTCAGCTAATAACTTGTTTCTTCTTATGTCAGTCACAGGATCTTGTCAAAAATCTTGTCAACGTAATTTTGTATATATCACATTTGCTGTCTTTAAATTCATGGTTACACTTTATTTTGATAGTCCACTTTAGACATTCTACTAACTATAAGTAACTTTGTAACTACATGTCAACTACATGTCAACTAATTCTCGTTAATTTGCAACTACATGTTAGGGTAGGTTTAGGGTTAGTAGAATAAGTTGACATATATTTGCAAAGTTTTTCATGGTCAGTTTGTATGTTGTGGACCCATCAAAATAAAGTGTTAGAATATATTAAGCAGACAGTCTAATAATACTCTAATGACTGCTAGTTGACATGTAGTTGCAAAGTTACTTACTGTTAGTAGAATGTCTAAAGTGGACTATCGAAATAAAGTGTTACCAAATTCATTATTTATATTATTTATCATATTTAGCATGTGTTTAATTGCATCTTAATCAGTAAAGAAAAACATGTTCCTACTGTATAAATGAAAGGAAAAATACGCATACAGCATACTGTTTGTTTGTTTCTTTTAACTTTAAAGTATTTTTTAAAATGGCAGGTGAATAGTAGTGACATTCTACACAGTGACATAATAGTGACATTCCAAGCAGAAACATTTTAATTAATATCTTTTCATTTATTTATTGAAACCATTTTGTTTCACTGTTTCAAACACTACACAATATTTGCTAATAATATTTGAATGTTATGTACTGACTAAGTTATTGTGGATTTTTTAATTGACACAAAGCAAAGCTAACCCTTTGATGCTGACAGTCTCACAATTAAATACATCGTCTTATCAAAAGTTTGGAAGATGCTGATCGTAACGTCTCCAGCTTCCTCGAGGAAGTGTCTCTCCTGTGAGTGAATCCAGTTAGTCAGCGTGTTATTAAATCAAACTCAAATGAAGGCTTAATGAGTCACTCCTGCGATCAGCAGATGCTCTCTCTGACACGGCCATCCAAACAGACCTTGCTTTCAGCATCCAGGGGCCTTTTTGGGCCATCGCTGGGAGTTTTAATGGAGTGGATGTTTTTAAGAGCTGAAGCAGCCCCTCTCGGCCCGTATTATGCTAACGATGAAGCTTAAGCGCTGTCTCTGCGTGAACCGAATGGCTCTGAGTGTTTCTCAATGGCCTGAGTTTGAGTGAGGGATCGTTTCGAAGGCGTTGTGGAGCTTCGGTAGCCGGACCATCTGTGTTTGTTTATTGAGCGAAGGCAGGGAGTCCGTCTCGATTAATATCGGCATCTGGGATTGTTCTGATTTATGGCTCGTGTCGCTTGGATTGCATGTTCGGGATGGAAAGCGTAACGTTCAATACGGCACAGAGTTTCCTGAGGTTCTGCGGTGCAAAAACACAAATATAGTCATTCTAGGCTGGTTTGGAGTCACGCCTGACACATAGGTTGAGATAAAGTCTGCAGAAGGAGGTAGAAATTGGGTTTAACAGCATATTAAGGGATGTAAGACAGTTTTGGCAACATAAAAGGCAAATATGCAAATGTGACTTGTGTAATATAAATATGCACACAGCAGGTGGGTTCTAAAACCATGTAAATAAAGAATCAAAAACCCTCATCGTCTAGGCATGCTGTACTGTATTCATTTCTTCTAGGATTCAATTTGTATACAATACGCAGTATGCAAATTGAATATGCAGATATATTCCAATTATATGTGCAGTACACAGTCAACACTATGTGTGAGAGACTGTATTGTATTGTCCCTATAATATTTTTGAGAGACTCCCCTCTGGTCTTGAATATTTGGTTAAAATGTGTTTGGCTAGTATGCATCAACATTTCAAACAGTGGAATACTAAATTATGGTCACATGACCTCATTACATGCATGTTTAATTGCATTTTAATTAGTCAAGAAAAACATGCCCAGTATGCATACAACATATTATTTGTTTTTTGTTTGTTTTATCTGAATGTGTTTTATTTTTATTTATTTAGTAGGTGATGTGCCATTATAAACGTAAACATTTTACTTAAATTCTTTGTTTATTTATTTTAAAATAGTACATTAAATAGCTGCCGATGGGGGAATATCATCATCATCATTATCAAAGCTTAGATTGGATGCTTATCACCTCTGGTGGGGTTATTTATTGCTTTTGTTTGTATTTATTTATTTAATTTATTTTATTTATTTTATTTTTTAAATAGTAGGTGAAATATGATCTACTTTAAATAGTAAATCAAATAGTTGACAATAGATGAAGTAGCTGACAATATTATTATTATTATTATTATTATTAAGGATTAGGTTGAATGTAATTTTGATTGGATGTTTATCAGGTCTGCAAAGACTGCAAAACGCTTGATTTAGGGTTAGACTGTGAGGATGGTGCTGTGATTTAGCACACAGCATGACAGTATTTCTCAGAGAAAGCTCCTTCATCAGTGATTACTGTTGTCTAGTCTTTCATTCACTGTGCTGGACATAAACATACTGACAGATCAAGTCTGCTCTTTCACTGTGGCTCAGTTTTACAATATAAAGACCTCTGAGAGATTTCCTTTCCATGTTTCCAATAGTGTTCTGTCTATTTTTCCATTGCAAATGCTGTTAAAAAACAAGTAAGCTTTGTACCGTGTTTTAGAGATGTTTAATGTGTTATGCTTTGCAACATGATGGTGGATGAGCTGAAAGACGTTTTGATAATAAATATAATTTATTTGGTACTGAATTAGACAGACAGGCTTTTCTTCTCTAAAATGTCTTTTCTCTTCTGGATCTTTAGATTAATTGTGAACCTGATGTCTCCTTTCAAAGATTTTCTTTCGTTCATCACTCCTTCATTGATTCATTTTCCCATCACTCATGTGCTGAAGCCAGCAGGTTTTGGTCCAGTCTGCTAGATTTGAGTCTTTCTGTTTGTTTCTCTGTCTGTCTCTCTCATTTCTCACCAGCTTCGTCAATCAGCGCTGAGATGTTTGTTCGCCGCGTGAAGCTCTCATCGCTAACGTGTCTCATGTCAATTAGAGTCACAGCGGCCGAGCGTCCATCACTCTGTGGGAGAGAGAGAGACGGTCAAGCAGCCTCTGTAGTTTTGGTGATTTATACATTCGTAGGTTCGTCCCTCGCCGTTCAGACATACATTAGTCTTCATTCCCCAGATTCACAATAATGACTTTATAATAAGCCCATATTAGAGAGGATTTCCACAATCTACCCAGAGCACTTCTCATTTTAATTGCGCTGCAGTCTGTTTCCATTTCACCATGCTAATTTATTAGAGTCCAGGTGCGTAGAAAGATGGGAGAGAGAGCAAACAGTCCTTCGGCTGTGTTCAAAACTCTAGTGAGCTGCCTTCCTATATGAATATACAGTGTATGTGTGTCCATAAGCAATATCTGGATAAATGGTGCCATAATTTGATGTTTTAATGTATTCATGCTACCCACGAGAATTACTGGAGTTTCAGGAGGACAAAGAGTCAGTGATGTGAATGGATCTATTCATTACCCTCTATGGTACCGTGTTGCCTCTAGGCAACACAACATATTTTTGTTTTTTAAATATAATGAGACACTCATTTCATTGATCAATGCTGTCTCAGGGAAGTAGAAGTCAAATACTAATAAATGAACATACAAAAAAGTGGTCACATGACCCACAGGGGTCCATTTTGTTTCACATGACTCCCTCCATATTTATTTCTGTACACATAATTTCCTACAAAAAAAATCTTAGTCACCTTCATTGGAAAGTAAAGAAGTATTTTCAAAAACTTTACATAATATTTTATCAAATGTATCATAGGAAATTACAAAAAAAAACGGCATGTTGCTTCAAGGCAACATTGTACCATAATGGAATCACATAAGGCCATGCAGGCATACTAGGTTAGAATACAAGTATATGATATTTGTAAAGAAAAGAGTTAGAAAAGAGTCTAAATATGTTAGAATTTCTAAATGATTTTGTAATGCATTTGCAAGAATAGTAATTCTCATACTATATCTGCACATATGTGACCCTGGACCACAAAACCAGTCGTAAGTGTCAATTTTTCGAAATTGAGATTTATACATCATCTGAAAGCTGAATAAATAATCTTTCCATTGATGTATGGTTTGTTAGGATCGGACAATATTTGGCCGAGATACAACTATTTGAAAATCTGGAATCTGAGGGTGCAAAAAAATCAAAATATTGAGGAAATCCCCTTTAAATTTGTCCAAATGAAGTTCTTATCAATGCATATGTGACCCTGGACCACAAAACCAGTCTTAAGTAGCACGGGTGTATTTGTAGCAATAGCCAAAAATACATTGTATGGGTCAAAATTATCAATTTTTCTTTTATGCCAAAAATCATTAGGATATTAAGTAAAGATCATGTTCTATGAAGATATTTAGTGAGTTTCCTATCATAAATATATCAAAACTTAATTTTTGATTAGTAATATGCATTGCTAAGAACTTTATTTGGACAACTTTAAAGGTGATTTTCTCAGTATTTTGATTTTTTTGCTCCCTCAGATTCCAGATTTTCAAATTGTTGTATCTCGGCCAAATATTGTCCTATCATAACAAACCATACATCAATGGAAAGCTTATTTATTCAGCTTTCAGATGATGTAGAAATCTCAATTTCGAAAAATTGACACTTATGACTGGTTTTGTGGTCCAAGGTCACATATTACTAATCAAAAATGAAGTTTTGATATATTTATGGTAGGAAATTTACAAAATATCTTCATGGAACATGATCTTTACTTAATGTCCTAATGATTTTTGGCATAAAAGAAAAATCAATAATTTTGACCCATACAATGTGTTTTTGGCTATTGCTACAAATATACCCCAGCGACTTAAGACTGGTTTTGTGCTCCAGGGTCACATATTCTGATTTTTGTGTTGAGAGGAACTGCTTCCTCAGCTTTCTCAAGCAGTGAGGTGTCATTAGTGAAAGAGATTTGCATGCATGTGCTTGTGTGTGTATGTGCGTGCTTGTAAGGATAAAGTACATATTAGTATAAGGTTATGATGATTTTTCATTTTTTACTTTGAAGCAACACTGATTATAATGTTTTGGTATGATAACCGATATGATAGTTTAGTTATACTTGTGATCCACAATGGCACAATGTTGCCTGAGAGCAACAGCTGTATATGAAATGTTACTTTTTATTAAATATGAGATGTGCAACACATTAAAAACTAGATAAATCTGTTTGTTCAAGGGTTTGGTTAAAGAAATTGTTTTCAATAAATATATTTCTTTTTTCTGCATGAAAATGTCAAATGTTTAAATTTGTCCATTGTGGTACAATGTTGCCTTGAGGCAACAAACTTATAAAAATAAAAATAAATAAAAAATAATGAAAATGTTTATTGATATTGTTATAGTGTCCAATTTTAAGTAGGAAAAACATCACAAATATTTTTTTCTCATTGATATCATATTCGGTACCGTAGAGGGTTAAAAAAAATTAAAAACAAAAAAGACTTACTGTTCAAAAATGTTATTTTAAAATAAATTAAAGTTATTATTATTAATGATGGTAATAATGTCATCATAGTTAATATCAATATTCATAATATTGAGATTATTATTATTATTATTATTATTATGGTATTGGGGTTTTTTTAGCCTTCACTACTACTACTTCTACTAATACTACTGCTGATAATAATAAATTATAATTATCATCATCAATAATAATAATAATAATAATAATTTCTTATTTAGGAAGACAAAAAAAATGGATCTATTCATTTCTTGATAAAAAATATACAAATATGCTATAGCCCCCCCCCCCCCCCCAAAAAAAAAAAACTTAGTTACAAATATTAAATTAAATTTAATTTAATTAAAGTAATAATAATAATAATAATAATAATAATAACTATCATTATTATCAATATTTATAATATTCAGACAAATAATAATAAGAATTTATCAGATTATTATAATTATTTGTCTGAATATTATGAATACTGATATTAATCATGATGATGATGATAAAGTATTATTATTATTATTATTATGTTATTGTTTTTAGGTTTTACTACTACTACTGATAAAAATAAATTATCATTATCATCATATTCATCAGTAATAATAATTTCTTAGTAGTAGTAGTAGTAGCATTGTTAATATTAATAATAACATTGATATTAATATTAACATGATTATAATTTCAATATTGATATTTATATTGATATTAATATTATATTTTTTAACCTAGCACTTTTTTGTTTGTTTAAAAATAAGTGTAACATAAATACAACAGTTACATTTCTAAGAGCTTGTAATTTGAAGCAGATTTGTTCTCCTCTTTTTCATCATCTCAGTTTTCCTGATTCATCACTGACCCCAAAGCTGAATGAAAATGCTGGCATTTAGACAAATTGTAGATCAGTTTGTATTATCACTTGAATCTGAAATGTCTTTCTCTTTTTATCTCTGTCGTTTTCTCTTTCTCTCTGGCTGTCTGTCTCTCTGTGATGATACAGCAGTAAAGGCAGACAGTCGGTAATGAGGGTGACTTTTACACATCGCTGCATGATTAATTCAGATGCTTTTACAGCTAGTTAATGTTACAGAGAGCCAGTTATTTAATCCGAGCTCATGCTGTTTCTCTGCGCTCAGAACGAGCCAGAGCGGCGTAATGCTCTGTTTGTCATTACACTGTCCTGGCAGAGGAAAGAGTTATTAAAGACAAACATACGAGCAGTAATCACTGTATGACCATAGAGGAGAGAGAGAGAGCCTGATTTATAGGGCTTTTCTCATCACTCAATAACAATAACATCATGTGAGTATATTCCTCTAAAAGCTGTGTTTTAAGTGACTCGAGTGGTTTTTAATAAGCACCGGTGCAGTTAACAGTGCATGCTGTGGCTTCACTCGCATTAAGTAGCTTTCAATTGTAGAGGCCATTAACACCCAACTGACCGGCGGCTTCTCGAGAGGATACTAAACATTAGGATTAGCCATTCACTTTCTTCAGCTCTCTCTCTCTCTGTCGCTCATGGCAGAACGGAAGGAGCCCAGACTTGTTCTGTCCTGTTTTCAATTTAACTTGTTAGTGATTCAGAAAGTAGCTGTGTCTCTAACACACACACACACACACACACACACACACACACACACACACACTAACTAAAGCAGAGCAATTGTAGACTGTGCTCCATAAGGATGGGAGTCTTTAGGTGATTCATCATGCGATTTTTCAGGGAATCACAGTCTGATTCCAAAATGCGTTTTGAATTCTTTCCATTTTAGAGTTGGCTAGTTTGATTTATTTCCATGAATCAGTTCAATTTGTTGCATTCAAAACACTGATAAATGATTCTTTTGTATCATCACAAAAATATTCATGAATGTTCTTTAACATTCAGAATTGTGATTATTCTAATTATATAATAATTGTAATAGATATTGCATATGTTTAATACATATTAATATATTTAATATATATTTAGTCATTTTATATATGTATATATATATATATATATTTTTTTTTATTCCTTTATAATACATGTAATTTTTAATTTTGTATAATTAAATATGTGAATATATATATATATATATATGTGTGTGTGTGTGTGTTATTATAATTCATTTAATCTGTGAATTACATTTTATATTTGCATATTAACCTTAATTAATAATTACATTATATAAATTATATAAATATTTTATACATCATATACAAATTTTACGTAAGACTTCACACTAAGTTTTCATTTGTTTATAAGGCTTAATGAACAATATTTTTACAGCATTTATTAACCTTTGTTAATGTTAGTTTAAAAATGTTCATGTTAGTTCACAGTGCATTAACTAATGTTAACAGATACAACTTTTGATTTTAATGATGTATAACTAAGAATAATAAATGCTGTATTATTCATAACTAATGTAGTTAACTAATGTTTTTTTAAGCTGTATCGTCCAGCCTTACGTATCAGTTGAACTGATTTTAAAGTGTTGGTTTTCTGTTTTTACCAGTGCAAATGTTAATTTAGTTCCCAGTGAATGCTTTAAAATGCTGCCATGTCAAATAAGGACTGTGTTGATAAAATCATATATACTGCAGTTATTTTTCTCATTGATTATGCAAATTCTTGTATCTGTACTTTTGTTTTACTTATGTGTGCATTCATATAATTCCTTTCAGTTCAATTCACGAAATGGCTAAATAATAGCAGCCTCTTGAATCAGCATTTCCAGGTTTCATATGCATGGCATTGTAAGGTAGTCGTGGATACTCTTCCCTGTTTCAAATGTCAGTGGCATCCAGACTGACCAGTGTGAGACGGCTTGTGTTCAACATGTCGTGTCTCTGCTTGTGTCCCTGTTCAGATTTTTCATATGACCTACGACCTGGCCAGCGCAATGGTGCGAATCGTCAACTTGATTGGAATGATGCTGCTGCTCTGTCACTGGGACGGATGCCTGCAGTTTCTGGTGCCGATGCTGCAGGATTTCCCCGCCGACTGCTGGGTGTCCAAGAACAAGATGGTGGTGAGTGTTTGCAAACACGATCTGTCTCTCCTCTGATCAGGAGCTCTTCACCTCCCTTTAAAAGCATCTACATGTTTCACCTAGTCAGTGCTGTCCTTTTCCAGATCAATCAGAGTATGCACATTTTAACCTCACCATGAGTTAGGGCTGGTATGACTGTATGGGTCATGACGGTAAAATGTAGCAAGTACCTGTTGCATAATCATTTTGAGTCCTTTGTTTTGAACTGAAGCATTTCATAACATGAAGCTATTTTTTGCACTGACTTACTATTCATCAATTATCTGATCTTTTGATTTGTGTCCTTCAAGAGGAGATGAAGCACTTTTTGGAGTACATTATAACACTGAAGTGCATTGAAGTACATTATCATAATTTATATATAGTATATGCACATTATAAGTAATTACAAATTACATATTTAATTGTAAATGTTGGATTATTAATAAATGTTTTAAATTACAGTTCATTTTAAATTAGGACTGTACAGACACAATCATATATTGCATTTTTTTAAACAATATTTCATTGAGCATTTAGATTATTGTATCTGTATGTTTGTTTTATATATTTATTTATTTATTTATGTGTGCATTCATATAATTCCTTACAGTTCGGTTAACAAAGAATGATAAGTCATTGCAAACTCTGAAAGTGGCATTTCATTGTTCCAAGTATTTCATGTCCTTTTTTTTCTCTCAAAATAGCCATTACCACATGGTTATTATATTATTACAATTTATTAGATTGAATAGAGAATTTATATAAAGATTATTGTTATAAATAACCAATTTTAGTTGATTTATTATTTTATTTTTATGTACAATATTGTGATATATACATTTCCATTATGTAAAACAACTCAATCAGCACTAGTGAAGGCCTGTATTTCTGCAGAAAACTGTATTCTTACATAAGGTGGCTGAGTTAGTGGGGATGATATGTCAAAGATTGTGGTTTTTCTACAGCCTAAATTCGATATCCGTCTAGTATTGACAATGCTCTGGTGAGCTGGGGCATTAGTTTCCTTCTGTTTATAGTCAAGGGGACATACAGCCACCGAGTCCCCAGCGTCCACAGAGAGAGGACAGTCTTGTTCTTGATACCCATGAGATTTAGTTTCCCTAGCCGAATGCCAGAGACCCGAGCTGTGACCCTGAATCAACCCGACGAGAGCGAGGTTGGCAAAAGTCCTTTCAGGATCTGCCATGGTTTATCGATGAGGCCTGTGGCGGCTCACCAGCTTCCCTGAGGGGTAATTGGTGGTCCGTGATTGTCCCGCTCCTACAATAACATAAAGCCAGAGATCAGATTCAAACAAGCACGTTATCAGTCAGCAGGGAGGCATGCAGACAACAGATGCACCGCGGGGCCTCACAAACTGAGATTATCTAAAAAAAAAAGCGTGCTTGATTTGCTCTGTTTAGTATTTTAAGCCACTTACCATAATTATTTGATGTCACCAGGGTTTAAAATCAACACTCAGCCAGTGCCAAACACCAAATAAAAAACCTTTGTTTAATTTCATCATTGTTTTATAGGTAACACTTTACAATGAGGTACTTCTACAGCATTCATGAATGTTAATTTCAACATTTATTAATGCATTTCTACAATTTTACAGTTGCATTTGTTAACATTACTTATAGAATTAGTTCACCCAATAATGAAAATGACTGAAAATGTGCTTAAAAGTTTGTTTCTTCATCAAATTTGTAGAAATGTAGCATTACATCACTTCCCCAGAAAGTGAATGGGTGCCGTCAGAATGAGAGTCCGAAACAGCTGATAAAAACACCACAATAATCCACAAGTAATCCACACCACTCCAGTCCATCAGTTAACATCTTCTGAAGAGAAAAGTGTTTGTAAGAAACAAATCCATTATTAAGGCATTTTAACCAGCTAAAATACAAGTCCATAATCCATAATAACACTTCCTCCTGGAGAGAAATCTGCACAGATCAAGCAGCGTTTATAAGCCAAAACAGCTCTAAACAAATATGTTGGTGGATTTCGATGTGAGAGACAACAGGAGATGAACTTTTTCAATTGACAAAGCATTATTATGAATTATGGACTTAGCTGGAAGCAACAGTTTGGAGTTGAAAACGTCTTCATGATGGATTTGTTTCTTACAAACACAGCTTTTGGCTATCAAGATGTTAACTGACGGACTGGAGTGGTGTGGATTACTTGTGAATTATTGTGATGTTTTTAGCAGCTGTTTGGTCTCTCATTTTGACGGCACCCATTCGCTGCATAGGAACCATTGGTGAGCAAGTGACGAATACTACATTTCTCCAAATCTGATGAAGAAACAAACTCATCTACATCTTGGATGACCAGAGGTCGAGGACATTTGAGCAAATTTTCATTTTTGAGAAAACTATTCCTTGAATGCATTGTGAAGTAACATGAACAAGCAATGAACAATTGTGTCTTTACATTAACAAGATTGATAAATGCTGTAAAAAATATATTGCTCATTGTTAGTTCATGTTAGCTAATGCATTAACTTCTGTTATTAAATAAGAGTTCAGGTGATGATTTCCTGCATTTTCTCAGTATTTTAAAAACATACTCAAGTAGGGCTGTGCTGTATCTTTTCAAATTCACTTTTGATGCCCGCAGCTCCTTTAGGTTGTTAGATCCAGCTATTCCAGTGACGGGGCTGTCATTATGAAACGGTATGATCTTTTTCCTCTTTTTGGAGAGCTGTAATAAGCTGTCGCTCTCTCAGGATTGAGCCCCTACAGAAATGAGTCTGAAAGCAATCTGGACACGTCACCTCAGACGGAGCCAATATTGATTCCTTACGGACTCACGCACACGTCCACAGGACAAGGGCAATTTATTCACTATTTTAGAGACACGCAGAAATTTCACATCTTTCTAAATAACTGACCCACTTTTCTCCAGCTCGGATTTCTCTTTTTCAGCCGTATTTTCATTTCATGTCACAGTGTTTTCTGCCACCACAAACTCTCAGGAGTCAATCTGGATTCATATTCATGCAGTCATTGCAAGTGTTTGAACTTCTTGTTTCATATACCATAATATTTTTCAGCCTTTTTATGATGTTTGAGGTATATTTTTATTTATGCATTCAAAATGTTTAAAGCAAGAAACGAAATACAGAGAAGGTCTAGTTAAAAATAATCAAGGTGATTATTAAAAACAATAATGTTTTACACATTGTTTTTCATCTAATATAAACATGGTATTTTATATTTAATAATTTTCATTTATTTGCATGAATATAGAGTAATATAAAAAACTATATTTACCTAAATTTAGATAATACAATTAATAATTAATTAATAAAACATTTTATGATAATACAATTTGGACAGAGATTCTGTAACATGATTTCTGTAACATTTTATAAACAAATTTGATCAAATTGAATACATTAAAACATTTAAACTGATTCACAGAAATGAACTTAGCAATGCCATTTTTTCAAATTAGGTGTTTTTTAGTATCACTGAGATACTATTTAAGTATTTATTAATAGTTTGAATTAATTTATTTTTATATTTTTGTTTTAATTTTAGTTAAAGTTTTAGCAATTTTGAGGTGTTTTTTTCACTTTTAGTGTCTATATAGTTTTTATAAATTTTTATTTCATTTTTTGATATTTTGGTATATCAAGATAAACTAAATTAAAATCAGAAATGTCTTGGCTGAAAAAAAAAATATATATATATATATATTTATATATATATATATATATATATATATATATATATATATATATATATTAGTGGTGTCAAAATTAGCGCGTTAACGCAAGCGATTAATTTTTTCTGATTAACGCGTTAAAAATATTTAACGCAATTAACGCAGGGGCGGGGCTAGGGTTGGCCACCCCATTCGCAACTGCTTCCTCTGTCTCTTTTTTCTTGAAAAGGATTGCGTTTATTTAGATGCAGAATGTCTTTATGACCACATCAAAGGGGAGACGTTTCAGACTTGCTCTAACTTCGCCTCTGCGCCAGGCGCGAGTCAAACGATCGCGGGAAAGATACTGTACTCGTAGCGCGCGCTCTTCAAATACACGCACAAAGGTGCCGGCGCGCGCTGTAGCCTGTATCATTTCATATCAAACAGCGAAAGAAACTACGTGCATGCAATGTCCTAGTTATGCCGTCAGTTAAGGCATGAAGTTACCAAAAAGGCGATTAAAGCTGCCTTAAAACTGCGTGCATGCATGCAATGTTATATATGCGTCACATTTAAGAACATGTCTCTGAAATGGTTTTAAAAACTGTCCTGAGGCACCCCAGCACTATCTCCCTCATCTACAACACCCGATTCAACTCGTCCGCTCATTAGTAGAGACTTTTAAGACTTGAAGTGGGTCAGAAAAGGTAAAGAGATTTGTGAGAAAATAAGACGCATGTCAGATCCGCGTCACGTTCAGCAGCAGCAGCTTTTAAAGCTATAGCAGGCAAATAAGCTAATAACAGCTGCTGTGATGTCTATTAATCCAAGAACCAAAGAAAAAAAGAGGAAATCAATAACTTTTATAGCTGAAAGGGGTTTATCTATATTTAATTTAGAATTTAGTGTTTGGTAAGTATTCATTTTCTTTATATTTCTGCTGAAGGGCACAAGTAGATAAATATGTAATTTAGTATAATAGGTTCATGTGGTGATTTGTATTAAGTTCACTTAAATTAGAAGTTAAGTCTAATAAATGTTAAAAATTTATAGATCTAAATTATACTGTAATGCTGAATGGTTACAGTCAATGGTTAAATATTCAGGGGAAAAAACTATTTTATAGAGACATCAGTAGTATTGATATCAGTGATGCTGGCCTTCAATCATAAAAAAGATGCCATTAAAGAAATATTAAAAATATACTGTCTTTATGTTGTTTGTACATTGTACATTTGAAGATTGAATGCGAAATTATTGCAATATAAAAGTATATTTAAAAACTTTAATGTTAGGTGGAATTAATTTTAGAAAAATGTGCGATTAGTTAATTTTTTTTAATCGATTGACAGCACTAATATATATATATATATATATATATATATATATGTATATATGTGTGTGTGTGTGTGTGTGTTTGTGTGTGTGTGTGTGTGTGTGTGTGTGTTTTATTTTATTTCAAGTAACAATATTTTTTGTGTCATTTTTACTTTCAGTTGCAGTTTTAGTTAATGACAATAACCCTTTGAGAGACGCTATTAAAACTCCCTTATTCACAAGTCTGAGATAAAAAAAAAAAAAAAATTGAAATTAGTTTTATGGAATTTTCTTGAATGGGAGAAAAAAATAATCATCACAATATATTATTATGTTTATTTTTATATCACCAGCAAAGTCATTGTGACTATATCATGAACATTAAGGTAGATCACAGTGTAAACACGGTATGGTTCATCTCTCCAGTGGATGTTGTGATGGTGTCTCTCATTCTGTCTCTCTCCTCTTTCAGAATGACACTTGGGGTCAGCAGTATTCTTACGCTCTCTTCAAGGCCATGAGCCACATGCTGTGTATCGGATATGGCATGTACCCTCCAGTCGGCATGACAGACGTATGGCTGACCATCCTCAGCATGATCGTGGGTGCGACCTGCTATGCCATGTTTGTCGGCCACGCCACGGCGCTGATCCAGTCTCTGGACTCCTCGCGCAGGCAATATCAGGAAAAGGTGAGTGACAACCAGTTGGTTAACATAATGAAGAAATGTCAGAAGCAGCAGGGAAAGCCTGCTGCGAAAGTGTTGCTTTATGGGTTTGTCATCTGTCGTTATTGTGACCAGACCACAGAGACTCTTGTGTATCAAAACGATGTGTGAATTATGGGTGAAGTGTGTTATGTCTACATCTGTTGTGGTGCCAATAAGGACAAAAATAGTTTGATTTTAATAATGTTAATGGTCTTTGATCATGGTGTTTACACTAAGTGGTTTCCAGGGTGTTGCTAGGTGGTTTCTTTGTAGGGACACCAAAGTTCATGTATGAAGATAACCCTAGGGTGTTGTAAGTGGTTTCCAGGGAATTGCTAGGTTGTTTTGAGTGTTTTCTAGGGTGCTGCTAGGTGGTTGCTATGTAGTGACACCAACATTAATTGCCAAAACAACTGGATTTTAAAACCGTTAATGGTGTTTGCCCATGCAAAAGTCACAACCATGATGTTAGGGCATTGTGGGGGTTTCCAGAGTGTTGCTAGGGTGTTCTGGTTGGTTTCCAGGGCGTTGCTAGAATTTAACAATGTTGATGGTGTTTGCACATGTAAAAGTCACTACCACAATGCTAGGGTGTAATGGGTGGTTTCCAGGGTGTTGCTAGGGTGTTGTGGGTGGTTTCCAGGGTGTTGCTAGGTAGTAGCACAAGAGTGAATTACAAAAATAACTAGATTTTACAAATGTTAAAGGTGTTTGCCCATGCAAAAGTCAAACCCACAATGCTAGGGTGTTGTGGGTGGTTTCCAGGGTGTTTCTAGGTGGTTGCTAGGGTGTTGTGGGTGGTTTCCAGAGCATTGCTAGGTGGTTGCTATGTAGTGGCACCAAAGTGAAAAATAACTAGATTTTTTTTAATAACAATAACTACATTTTAAAAATGTTAATGGTGTTTGTCCATGTAAACGTCAAAATCAAAATTCTAGGGTGTTGTGACTGGTTTCTAGATGGTTGCTAGGGTGTTGTGGGTGGTTTTCAGGATCTTGCTAGGTAGTAGCACCAGAGTGAATTATAAAAATAACTAGATTTTTTTTTTTTTTTAATGGTGTTTGCCCATGCAAAAGTCAAAAACACAATGCTAGGGTGTTGTGACTGGTTTCTATGTGGTTGCTAGGGTCTTGTGGATGGTTTCCAGGGTGTTGCTAGGTAGTAGCACCAGAGTGAATAATAAAAATAACTAGATTTTGCCAATGTTAATGGTGTTTTCCCATGCAAAAGTTGCAACTATAATGCTAGGGTGTAGTGAGTGGTTTCAAGGGTGTTGCTAGGTGGTTTCTAGGATGTTGTGAGTGGGTGAATTGTAAAAATAACAGTTTTTTAAATGTTAATGGTGTTTCCCCATGCAAAAGTCAAAACCATAATGCTAGTGTGTTGTGACTGGTTTCTAGGTGGTTGCTAGGGTGTTGTGGGTGGTTTCCAGGGTGTTGCTAGGTGGTTGCTATGTAGTGGCATCATAGTTAATTGTAAAAATAACTAGATTTTTTAAAATGTTGATGATGTTTGCTCATGCAAAAGTGAAAATCAAAATGCTAGGGTGTAGTGAGTGGTTTCCAGGGTGTTGCTAGGTGGTTGCTAGGGTGTTGTGGGTGGTTTCCAAGGAGTTGGTAGGTAGTAGCACCAGAGTGAACAGCCACAGTTCTAGTGTGTTCTGGGTGATGGCAGGCAGACCCTTCCATTGTTTTGTAAGCATCGCAGTGTTTCACTCTTCAGGAATTCAAACCACAGTTGACTGAATTACAGTGGCACTGAACATTAAACTGACACACAATAAACTGTCTGAACATCCAAAACACCAAATACAGTAGCTCTTGATATCAGAACAGAAAATAGAATAAGAACTACAGACTCAATTAGAGAATGAACCAGGGAACTTTGAAACTGTGAGGGTAAAACAGGATATTCATGAAGCTTGGAAGTAAGAAAATCTGTGAAGGAAGAAAGTCAATTATGTAGAATATGAGTGTGTGGAGAAAACACAGTCCAGCTGGATGACAGCGTGACACTTCTAAACTCATCTCAGCACACTAACGTGATTACCACAGTTCCTGCCGGCTGCTTTAATTCACAATAATGCACTTATAACAGCCCATAAACAACCGACTCGAGAGTGCAGATATTAATATTCACTCGCAGGGAGTTTTAGCTCTGATGATTGAAATTAAATTCAGAAGGGTTTTTGAAACAACCCCAAGTATTAAACTTGAAGATGTGCATCATCATGCAGCGTTTGTGCTCCAGACTTCAGAAAATGGAGTTGTTTTTGTAGTTGCACTTCTGTAGTTTCCTGTCCAGTCCGGTATGAGTTGTTGACCTCACCTCATTCGTGGTCAGCGGGCAGTACGGTGTGCCAGTCGGGTCCCTCATGCCCGCTGCATGGGCCGACCTCAGTCCCTTTCCTGATGCCCACCTCAACATGGGCAGATCGCCACATGGTGCACCATCTGTTGAGAGACCGAGGGATGGAAAAAGTGAGAATCATAGAGATGGAGAAGATATAAAGAGGGAACGAGAAGTTCAAAAGGAAGATGCAGGGGTCTTACAGACGCCCCAGATCGTCCGAGTCACAAATACAACAGATATAGCAGCAACATAAGAAACTAGAAGAAAATGCCAGTGGGTTTTGTCTATGCAAAACTTGTTGCTAAGATCTGAGTGTAGTTGCTACTGAATGTATTACGGTAATAAAATAGAAGTGAAAATGTGATACTCCAGAGGAGACACACATGAGATTACTGGAGAAACATCTGAGAAGTAGGACACACAAGTCTCAATTTGCACTCTATTTCATTTTGGTTCAGTCTGATATGTTAAACAGATCTAGTTTGTGATTTTTCTCCTCCTGGCAGGCACAAGCATGTGAGGAAGGCCAGTAAGTCATTCAGAGCTGTGCGTTTACACCCTGACTGGAATAACAAAGCAGACGAGATTCATTTTCAACATCTCCAGGCACTGAATGAATAACAGCATTATGTATTTCTGCTGACTGTAATCTAAACACTGACACAAAAAGCTGTTCGGCACCTCAGGGCAAACAGATCTCACACTATTCCTTTAAAATCTTCTTCTTATATTATAAATTCACCGGAGTCTTAGCATGTGGTGGGAATTGAGCATTTGGCTTATGACTGGTTCGGTTTGCCTGATACTTCATTGTGAATCTTTAATGCCTGCAGCTTATGTATTTACTGCAGGAGTGGCGCGGTAGGGCTTATTCAAGCCGTTTAGGGAGATTGTGAGATTTCTTGATTTGAAGATGATGTAAAATCACAGAGGACAGAGAGAAATCTGTCAACACTTTAGTTAGTTCCACTAGTGTAATAGTCTCTCCAGAATAGCCAGAGAGTTTGAGGGGGATGCACTAGTGCTGTTAAAGATTCAAGAAATTGATTAATTTGATCAATATCTGTGACTGGCAAATAAGCAATTTCAGTGCAAATGCAGTCATGAATTATTACTAGTAAATAAATTAAAAGTAAATTACAGCTTTTACAGAACATGAATGCGTTAAAATATAGCACACTGAAAATAGGAGAGGAAATATGCAGCATACAAAAAAGTGATTTTGTTAATCAGTATTTTTGTCCTAAAACAAGAATAAAATAAGTTAATTTTGACTTTTTATCATAACTCATTTTCTTTAGGTAAGAAATAAACACTTATTTACTCATCTGTAATCTATATTATGCAATATACAGTATACTGTATATTAATCTATATATGTAAAGGTATTATATAATATATATATATATATTAATCTATATATGTATAAGATATATGTATATATCTATATTCAGCCTAATATACATACTGTAGAAAGAAGGCACATTTGTTTTAAAATGATACTGACTTAATTTACATCTTTTTTTAAGAAATGAATATATTTGTTCAGCAAGGATGCATTAAATTGATCAATTGATCATTTATAATGTTACAAAAGATTTCTATTTCAAATAAATGCTGTTCTTTTGTAGCACAACAATATAGCACAACTGTTTTCAACATTGATAATAATCAGAAATGTATTGAGCAGCAAATCAGCATATTAGAATGATTTCTGAAGGATCATGTGACACTGAAGACTGGAGTAATGATGCTGAAAATTCAGCTTTGATCACAGAAATAAATTACAGTTTACAAAATATTCAAACAGTAAACACTTTTTTAAAATTGTAATAATATTTCATATTTTTACTGTATTTTTGATCAAATAAATGTACCCTTGGTGAGCAGAAGAGACTTCTTTCACAACTGTCTCTGCATTATGCAGACTCTGATAACAAGCAAAAGTGGTGCAGCTGTTTAGAGATTTAGTGATTGTTCCCATTTAATTCTGTCGTCTGGTTTAGAAGAATTTCACCAACTCATTCATCCTAATAATGAGTCGGCGGAGCGCTCTGTCCCGGTACATCCTCCCCTCCGTCTCGTTTTGTCTGGTCTCGTCTGCTGGCCTGCTTTTGGAGATTCAGAACTGCCAAGTGGGTTAACCAGCCATTTGGTCTCCCGGTGGACACGGCCTCTGAGCTGCGGGTCAAACGCCGATCCGTTAATGCGCCGCCCGTCCCATGGCAACCTGCTCCCATGGCAACGGTACTCACGATTCATTGCGTGCCAGACCCTGGAGCCAGGCGTCCTGTAGAGGAGACGTTAGCACAGTAAACACAGATTAATATGGAGGTGAGGCAGGCCGTGTGTCCGTTCGTTAGCTTGACTAATGTGTTCTCAGAACATTTCCCTGAGCTGTCGGAAGACAGATAGACAGGAAAGACTCTCTCTCTGTGTGTCTGTGCGTGTGTGTGTGTGTGTGTGTGTGTGTGTGTTTAACAGATAGAGACAGAATGACACACATTCACACACACACACACACACACACACACACCTTGCTCTAGTACCTCTGCTGTTATTCTATGAGACAGTAGCCAGCGGGTTCCTCTTCAAACTAGTTCCTGTCTAGGAAAGATGAGACGTAACCTGACGGAAACCTCACATGCATGAGAACAGCCATGTGACGTTTGGTTTGTGATGGATTCACTTGGAGTAAATCACACACACACACACACATAGATGGATGCACAGGTCAGTGAATTCATATTAATATCTCAAGGCAGTTATAAAAAAATTTATTTTTTTTTTTGATATGTACCAATGGTACATTTATTTGATCATAAATAAAAAATAAAGGTCCCACTTTATATTATGTGGCCTTAACTACGATGTAGTTGTATTTAAATTAATCATTTGGTACAATGCACTTTTTGTGTATATACATGTTTTTACATTGTACTTATATTTTTAAAAATACCTATATGTAGTTACATCTGTAATTAATTTCTGTAATTACATTTATAATTACACTGTAGACCCATCCATTACACCTTAACCCACCCTTAAACCTACCCATACCATCAAACCTATCCTTAACCTTACCCATATCCCAACTCAATAGAAGCAGAAGTGTTTTGCAATACAGTATGAACACAATAAGTACATTGGACTTATTTTCTGATGTAAGTACATAGTAGATAAGGCCACCTAATATACAGTAAAGTGTGACCAAAATAAATAATTTATTATAAATAAAGACTAATTATGTTTATACATATTATATTTGTACTTACACAAAATATTTATTTTGCTATATAAAGTCTCATTTAAGTCTTTAAGTAGTTTGTAATAAACATTTTTGTTTATATGAATTCTATCTAATTTAAAAAAAAATATCTAAACTTTAAATTTACAAGTTTATAAACAAGAAAATAGTCTTTTTTCTTTCAGAATTGGACTTTATAATTCACATTTGCAAGTTTATATCTTACAATTCTCAGAAAAAAATCTGAATTGCAGGTTTATATCACGCAGAAAAAGTCAGAATTGTGAGATAAATAGTTGCAATTACCTTTTTTAATTTTTTATTCATTTGCAGAAATGGGCTTCCATATCTTTCATATTCTTCCATGCACAAAATCACATTCTTAATGAGTGTCGTTGAGATCAATTTACTTGAAACAGCACTGCATAAAATATTAAAAATTGTTATCATAGATTATCTTAAATATAAGTATATTTTATCATACAACACTGGCAGATTTTATCACTCATTTATACTACTCATTTATACAAGCATAAATGAGTTGCAGTGTGTTGTTTGGTAAACTCAAAGCCATATAGGTGACACCCTTAGATATATTAGATATGTTGAAATGATTCATGTTTTCACAAACCTCAAAATTTCAGAATCTCTAGATCTCACCAGAAACGTCTTCCACAGGCACTGTTCTGTGTAAAAAAAAAAAAAAAAAGAAAGAGGCAAATATTTGCAGCTCGCACAGACGGTGGATGAAATTATCATGAGAATGGCCAGCTATAATCTGCCATGAATGGTGGGTTGTATTGTACTGCGCTCATGTCTGTCAGCGCTGGCTAATATTAGCTTCATAAAGGAAGAGAGAGAGAGAGAGAAAGAGGCTGGATCTGAAGGAAAAGCATGTCAGAAATAGATACTGTAGGACTGTGATTTGGGATTATGTGCCGATCAGTTTCACAGGCTCAATTCAACAAGAACAACACTGAGAGAGAGAGTGAAAATTAAAGGCTAAACGAAAATATACCCGTCATTCCACACCTTCCAAATTTTTATTTAACCATATAAGAAACTTTACAGCACCCAAATGCAAAGATTAAAGAAGGAGCCACATTTTTTTAATGGTTGAAGTGTAATTGGTGTGATATGATATCTTTGACCGTGAGATTCCCGTCTGCAGCTGTGCTGTTAATTAAAGACTTTTGAGAGCAACTGTGGGAATCGTTTCACACCGCACACACTTGTTCCTCTTCCCGTCGAGGGCTCATGGGACACGTGCTAAACCAAAGTCTGCAAAACCCTCTCACTCGTGCTCGGCAGAGGATTATGGGAAGATGAGAGTTTCCTGGACAGTTATATGCGTGCCCTTTTTCTTATCTACCTGCTAACAGAAAGAACAACTGGCACATGTGAGCCGTGGCTCCATTTACATACTGTCCATATTATATAGTGTGTGAGATTAGGATTATCTTCTTCATAATCATATGCTGAAGCAAGTATGTCAAAGGTGAAGGCACAGTATTATATATTTCTGGTGGATTTTAAAGCCTGTATAGGGTTTCTGCATGTGTTTATTATGGTAAAATACATTCTCTTAAATCAGAGATTCCCATGGTCATATGACATGCAGGTAAACAAATAAAATATTTATTTTTTTAGTATTATTTAATGTGTTTTTCACTGTTTTCATTTTAATTTTACATTTTTATAATTTTTTTTTTTCATTATTATTAGTTTTTCATCAACCTTTGATCCTCAGTTTGGGAAACTCTGTTTGAAAGGAATAGTTCATTCAAAAAAAAAAAAAACTGTCAAGGTTTACTTACATTAAAATACTTCAAATAAAATAAAAAATAAATAAATACATTTTTTGGCCATACAGTGAAAGTCAGTGGGGTTCAATGTTGACAATAAAAAGTCACACAGGTTTGGATTGACATTTTCATTTTTTTGGTGACCTTTCCTTTTAAGATCTGTTTTTGTAATGATTCGCAAACATAAATTATTGCTTTGAATCAGTCGAACAAATGTATTTAATGAATTAACATCCTACTGTGTTACTGATGGGATGTTTATATGTACATTCACACAAAACATTTGTTGGTTCAAATCAGTTTAACAAATTTATTTAATTAATTAACATTCTACTTTGTTACTGACAGGATGTTTGTATGAAAGATGTATTTACAGATGCACATTCATAAAAGACTTTTGTTGTAGTTGGTATGTATATATAACTTAACTTAATATATATAAATTGCAAAAAATCCTCAAAAAAATTGCCAAAACACAATTGATTGTAGAGATGTAATGATTCACTCAACTTACAATCCGATATGATTCATGAAATTGATTTCACAATATGTTTTCCTCACGATTTTTTTTTTTTTTTTTTTTTACAAAATGAGATTTCAGACAAATTATAAATGAAAAGGTGTCCTTTTTATTATTATTCAGACAAAATGCTGCACATTTCTTTGTGGAATTGAAATACATCAAATAACAAAACAGAAAGAAATATAAATTTTAAAATAAGTCCTAATTAAAATAAAAACAATACAAATAAAAGAAATCTCTTCGTATAAACAAACCAAGGTTTGCCTGTGCTATTTCTGTTTCAAATTAGAGGCAACCACTGCGTTTTAATCACGATCCAAACAAAGATGCTGCATACATGCAGCATGAGCACTTTTTGATCTAAATTATATTGTATAATTTCAAAATTTGAAGCAAAAACAAAATGGTCTGGCTTTTGTGAAACTATACTACATAAAACGTCTGAACGAAAGAAAAACAGCAGATAGGCTGAATGAATTTCACTCTCTTATGGAACAGCAGCGATACAGTGTTTCCTTGGTTAGCGCTGTAAACAAAGTAGCACTGTGCTTATAAACACTACTTTAATATGTATTTTTTAATGGAGGCAAGATGAAAAGAAAATATCATCTATTTTCAGTTCCCCTCAGAGATACATTCAGGTGAACCCCCAACAGTATTGCGATTCGTTTAACATCTCAACATCTCAACCAGCTCGGGATGCATCTTAATTAAGATGCGTCACCAGAAAATGATGTCCAGTACTTTTAATGTGTCGCAGACGTCTGTGAGTTGGGATGCAGCCATGAACCGTCACATGGAGTCACAGGGGAGCTGAAACACCTGATTAGATGAATCTGAGTGAAGCTCTGCTGTACTCACACCCTCACACACCTCTCACGCCTCTCACATTCACATCTGAACACAGAGACTCACTCACACGTCCCAATATGAACGTGTGAATCCAGGAAACCACTGTCCTTTTTCCCCGGTGGAATCATGGCTCCGTATGTCTCCGTTCGTATGTAGCGAGAAGAGAATTACACGCTCTGAACGCGTCACGTAAGGAAGTGTTTGGATATGTGGAGTAATCCTGTTCGCCAGGGCGGCGTAAGAGCATTATAGAGCAGTCATGACATGTTTGATAATTGCTTAAGTTAATGAGAATTAATTCTATCGTGTCTAATCTAGTTGAGTCACACATGCTCTTGCGTGTGGAGGCAGGATTATCAAACGCTTCATACGTTATCATCTCAAATCAAAGGCTTCTCACCTTCAGATGGCGTGGGAGAGGAAGAAACCGTATAGAGAGCCGTGTTGGAGAAAATACTTCGAAACTGTTATCAAACTTTGTTTTAAAGTCAAGTTACCTGTTTGAAAAGCTACACTTCAAGCTACTTACATTTCAAGATGTTTAAATTGGCAAAAAAATTAAGTGTGATTTATGTTTTATGAGAAAAAAAAGAATGTTAGACTAAAAATGGCATAATTTATATAACAATTTTTTTTTTTTTTTAATGCAGTCTGGCCGAATAAATGTTTTTTTGAAGTATATGTGAGTGTTTGCTCATGCTAAACTTACCATCTGATTATTAGTGTTGTGGGTGGTTGCCAAGGCGTTGCTAGGGTGTTCTGACTGGTTGTTAGTATGTTTCTATGCTTTTGCTAGGGTGTTCTGAATGGTTGTTTGTTAGTATGTTGTTATGGTGTCGCTGGGTATTCTAAATGTTTGTTAGTATGTTGCTATGGTGTTGCTAAGGTGTTCTAAATGTTTGTTAGTTGGATAGTATGTTGCTATGTTCTAGTGTTCTGAATCATTGTTTGTTAGTCAAAAGTCAAGTCAAAGTCTGCTTTATTGTCAATTCTGCCACATGTACAGCACATACATACAGAGAATAGAAATTGCGTAACTCTCAGACCCATCGTGCATACAGTTAAATTTAAACACTGACAGTAGACGTAAAAAATACAGATAAATACAGTTTAAATATGTACATACAAACTATACAGATATACAAATGAGAACATTGTAGAAAAAAGAAATAGATAAAGTGGCATAAGGCACATGGCAGATATAGTGCAAACCAGTTAAATAAACAAAACTGTGCAGATATAATGAGTGTAGTGCAAAAAGAGCTTATCAGACATAGTGTGTTGCTAGGGTGCTGCTAGTAGTGTGTTCTAAATGTTTGTTAGTATGTTGCTATGTTCTAGTGTTCTGAATGATTGTTTGTTAGAATGTTGCTATGCTGTTGCTAGGGTGTTTTGACTGGTTGTTAGTATGTTGCTATGCTTTTGCTAGGGTGTTCTGAATGGTTGTTTGTTAGTATGTTGATATGGTGTCGCTGGGTGTTCTAAATGTTAGTATGTTGCTATGTTCTAGTGTTCTGAATGATTGTTATAATGTTGCTATGCTGTTGCTAGGGTGTTCTGACTGGTTGTTAGTATTTTGCTATGCTTTTGCTAGGGTGTTCTAAATGATTGTTTGTTAGTATGATACTATGGTGTTGCTAGTGTGTTCTAAATGTTTGTTAATATGTTGCTATGTTCTAGTGTTCTGAATGATTGTTTGTTAGAATATTGCTATGCTGTTGCTAGGATGTTCTGAGTGGTTGTTTGTTAGTATGTTGCTATGGTGTTGCTGGGGTGTTCTAAATGTTTGTTAGTATGTTGCTATGCTCTTCATGTTCTGAAAGTTGCTTGTTAGTATGTTGCTATCCCAGATTTTCAGTCTTTTGCACTTTCTTTTGACCAGTTTAACGAAATCCCCATAAAAGAGCTCCTCTGGTGCAAGTGCATTCATAAGCAGCGTGTTTTGACATGTCGGCCCCAAACGGCGTGAACATCCCTGCCCGTCATTCACCCCCAATCTTTAATTAACACTTGCCAATTATGTGCATTTCCTTGGGAGCTGATAAATGAAAAATTTAAAGCTGATTATATTCTGCAGACCTGGTGCTCTGACGCCCATGTCAAGTCAAACTCGAGAAAGTCCTTTCAGGTTCAGCACTAGGAAAGCCCCTTCACAACTTCCTGTAACAGCAGGAAGCAGAGATGCTGGTCCTCAAACGTACGTCATTGTGACCAGCCCTGGCAGCTTTCAGAGTTTATTTTATCCCCAGTCAACCCGATGCCACTAATCTCATTTATTCTGCTGCCGAACTCCACTTTCCTCCTCTGAAATCACTCCCTCTGCTCTCCGAAGACCCCTGCTGCTGCTTTACCACACTCACATGCTTTCATGTTAAGCCATGCGTGGGCTCTTTTGGAAGAACTTCATGAGGATCTTTGCCGTTTGCGGATGCGGTAATGACATCATTAGGAGTAGATCTGTGACAGATGCGGCGCTTTTTCAAAGGTATTTACAGGGATATTATCGGTAACTAAAACAAAACTAAAACCATAAAACACATTTTCGTAAACATTAACTTAAATAAAATAAAACTAATTTTGATAAAAATATATTAAAATAATTCAAATTAAAAATTAATCAAAATTAAAAAATTAATTAAATGTCAAAATAATGCACTTTTGATGCACTGGTCAATTTTGGGCTATTTGGCTTTTCAGAATGTGTTGTTACAGCCACATCCAAAATTTGGATGTTTTCATTATTTTATTTCATTTTATCTATTTGCATCTGTAGATTTTAATTCCACTACATGTCTTTAAAGACCTTGAGCTGTTTCTCTACTTCAGCAGCACTTACATACACCAAACTTTACAGTTTTATTTCTGGCATTTAATTTTATACAACATTTTATTCATGAAAAGAGAGGAAAAATATATTTTCTTCTGCCTGTTGACAGCATTTTCTGATTTATGGAGTGTTAAAAAGAGAAGTCCAAAATCCCAATAAAAACCTTTAACTCTAATATGTTAACAGAATGAGAATTTTGAACCTATTTTGTCCAATGTTCAGATTTCTGTTCTGGAACTAACAAAATTACAAAAACAAATAACATTTTACTGAAATTCAATTGAAAATGGAAAATATAAAATATATAAAACTATATAAAAATAATAGGGCTGTCAGTCGATTAAAATGTAACGTTACATGATGTTTCGATTAATTAATCTAATTAATCGCAAAATAAATTTGACTGTGAAAATACCCACAAAAGATTTTTTAAAGCTATTTTTGTGTTAAATGAGAAAGTAGTAGAAAGTAGACATTACAAATTGTAGCTTTAGAAATATTTATTTGATAAAAAAAAAAAATTTATTACGCATAAACATTTAGACTACAA
>JAFVLL020030938.1:0-32674 GCA_021397915.2 Tor tambroides
ACCTGTGTAGGTAATCAACCATGGGTATGGGGTATTATGGGAAATGGAGTCCAGTGTGTGTGTGTGTGTGTGTGTGTGTGTGTGTGGTGTGAGAGTCAATATGATGGAGAGGCGACCTCTGGTGGCTATCAGGCAGAAGGCCACCAACCGGATTCGTGACACATTGTATATACACCACATTTTCCAAACACACTAGAAAGGACTTACAAGTGCAAGATGCAAAAAGCAATACCTTTTTTTAACAAATGTAACACTAGTGTACCAGTATATTTTTTTGTTTGTTTGTTTAGCACTAAAATTTTGTCTTGTATAGCCCATTTTTGCGTGTATGTAAATATAGGTTATGGTTTCCTCTGTTAAATCATTGTGCAATAAAACACTGTGTACATAAAACAACTTCAATTAATGCATGTATTGTCTTTGATTGAAGTAGTGTGGATAAATGACATTGAAACTAACCAGAGGCAAGAAAAATAAAATAAAAAAGAGATCTCTAACATTTCAAATATTTCTCCTAGACAGAAATGAGGTTACTTTAAGATTGAATGGAAACTTTTGCTTGAGTCTCCTGCTTCTCAAATTTGTCTCCTGAGACAAAAACTCTAACACTCTCGCAACAGTCTCCTTTAAAGCTTTAGAAGAGATCTCAACAACATTACACACTGTGCTCAGTGTTTTCTCCTTAGCTAGAGACTCTGGATCTCTCACATTTGTCTCCTCTAAATTTCAGAAGAGATCTCAATAACTTTACAAGTGTGCACCAAGTCAAATGCCTCAATATGAGCTCAAACATTTCTACCATATAATATGTATTAATAATCAAATTAGTCAATTAATAAGCAAGACGTTTTCTGTAAATAAGTTTCAATTAAGGAATCCAGTACATTACTATTTCCAGCAATAAATGTGCATATATATTGTCCTATAAAAAGTATCATTATCCTTATTTCTGCATAATTTCTCTCTCAATATAGCCTTTAACTCTGAATTTATTATTTTTCCCTCCTTTATTTAGTGCCTTTCAAGTATTTGACTTTGTGCACACTTTATAAAGTTGTTGAGATCTCTTCTAAAGCTTTATAGGAGACAAATATGAGACCCCCAGATTATTTAGCTAAAGAGAAAAATCTAAGCACAGTGTGTGATGTTGTTGAGATCTCTAATCTAAACTTTTGAGGAGACAAATGTGAGAGATCCAGAGTCTCTAGCTAAGGAGAAAAATCTGAGCACAGTGTGTGATGTTGTTGAGATCTCTTCTAAAGCTTTAAAGGATACAAATATGAGACCACCAGAGTCTTTAGTTTAGGAGAAATATCTGAGGACAGTGTGTGATGTTGTTGAGATCTCTTCTAAAGCTTTAAAGGAGACCATTGTGAGAGTTTTAGAGTTTTTGTCTCAGGAGACAATTTTGAGAAGCAGGAGACTCAAGTAAAAATCGCCATTCGATCTTAAAGTAAGCTAATTTCTGTCTAGGAGAAATATTTGAGATGTTAAAGAGATCTCACTTTTGATTTTTCTTTCCTATGCGTTGCTGTTAAACTTCAGAATAGAGGAATCTATTGAACGCTAGTGTGTCCTACAATACTGTTCTCTAAATAGAGACTCTGAGGCCAAACATTTACTAAATGTGGCATACTTTCAGTCGATCTAGTGATTTATAAATAAGGGACGCAATTTGTACACAAGCAACTTGAAGGTCACAAAAGAAGATTTCTGTCCTAGGTACAGTATTTTATTAGAAAAGGCCCTAGGCTACAAGTCTCCTTCATTAAAGTCCACAAAGGATGAAAATATGGGCTTCATGAGAATATAATGGATCTTTGCCCTTTTCTCTCACATCATCATCTCATCATACAAAGCAGCGAGATCTATTTGTAGGCTCATTAATTGCACTCATTCACACCCTACTATTCTTACATCAGAGACCGAACACTCATTTCTTTATACATTGTTTGAGAACCAGGACTTACATTTAGTCACAGTGGCTTTAATTTTAGGGCCTCTAACTTTTGATATCAGACATCAGCCGGATGACATCATGATGGTGGTGTAAATACAACCCAGGCTCATTGGAAATACGTGCCTCTACATACATTTCTGCAACCCCGTAATTATGTACCTTACTGCACGTTTCGCGGCAGTTTCAATGTGAAACGTCCAGAGAGTGGCGCTAAAACACACGTTTAATACGTGACCGTGGCACGTTTTTATTACGTTGGTACAGGCACGTATTGCAGCGTTTTTATTATGCTGCTTGAGGTACGTATTGCGGCCGTTTAGAATTCAAATATCCGGTGAGTGTCGCTAAAGATTAATGCTCTATCATGTTGGAAATATATGGAATTACTTTTGCGTCAATAAAAATGAACATAATTTTACAAGAAACTTACAAAAAATATAAGCTGAAACTGAATAAAATGTCTTTGAAACTGAAAAAAAAAATCGCAGACAAAAACTTTGACTTCGTTTTTAATACACTGCATGTTTTGCTAACTGTTTTCTCCTCTTTCTTTCACTGATCTGTATTTACAAATAGCTTCCAGAGTTTTCCTTTATGCTTCTGAAGTTTTCGTTTACGTTTCTGAGTTTTCGTTCTCCATTCTGGCACAAATCTCTCGTGGGGGCGGGGCTAGCAGAGGTGTGATCTCATTGGCTGCTGAGTTTTTGATTGACAGCTTCTTGACCTGGAAGTGAAGACGTCGGTGTTGTGTTTATATGTGTGGACGTGAGAGTCTGTAAGCGCAGCTTCTTGTTTCATTTTAGTGACATAAAAATAGGAGATTTTATCTGTATTTATCTTCTGCTACTATTCTGTTAACATAAGCTTTTAGGAGCGCGATCAAACGCGAGAGAAAATGAAGGTCTATTGAGGTTTAATTGTACATTAAAGTACTCTATATAATCCTGATAATATTGTATAATCTCTAAAGTTTTCGGATAATGTTTATTCCTGATGATTATTTTGCATTGTAGGGTCTAATTAGGTTGTGCTGTTATAATTTAAAGAGAATACTAGTACCATATATGTGTGTGGTATTTATTGTTATTTTATTTAGTTAACATTATCATCTACCATTTAAAATTGGAAATACATTTTTTAACAATCATCAACTCTTTTAATTAACCAGTTGAATGAATGTGATTGAAAATATAAATTAATTCAAATAAATTTACATTCTTTATTGTTACTACAGCATATACACAAGTAACAAAGTGAAAGTCTTGGATGCAGTCATGTTGTGACAGGAAAGACCAGGATCCAAAAAAGACACACTGCATAGTATACATGTAATGCACAGTATTCTCATAATATACAGTACTATACAAAATGCACAAGTACATAATATGCAGAATATTTTTAAGGTACATAATGTTCATATATGTTTTAAATGATCCAATGATCCTTTGAACAGTTCCTGTTACAATATAAGTAACAAAACAGTGAATGAGTATGTTATGTAATGGAGTGCAATATCAGTTTTTACAGGGATAGTCCATCCAAAAAAGAAAATTCTCTCATTATTTACTCATCTTCATGCAATTACAGATGTATATGACTTTCTTTCTTCACATAAACACAAAGATTTCTAAGAAAATAATCCATCTCTGTGAATCCACATAACACAAGTGGATTGTAACCCATGCACGTATGACAGTTGATTGCTGATAGTCAAAACAGTTTAAATTATAGTGTTTTTCTTATCTGTTTCACTTCAAAAGACACTGATTCAGCCACTGGGGTCAGATGGATTACTGTATCTTTAGGACTCATAGAGAAGAATTATTTTCCTAAAAATCTTAATTTGTGTTTATCTGTAGAAAGAAAGTAATATGCATCTGGGTGAGTAAAAGATGAGAGAATTTTTATTTTGGGGTGAACTATCCCCTTAACAATCATATGCTGTTGCTTT
This sequence comes from Tor tambroides, assembly GCA_021397915.2. NCBI lineage: Eukaryota > Metazoa > Chordata > Actinopteri > Cypriniformes > Cyprinidae > Tor > Tor tambroides. The sequence goes on from JAFVLL020030938.1 coordinate 3,912, forward strand.
GCTAATCCAAGATCAGCATAGACTAATAAGAATAAAGTACAGCCTCTTGTGTACTTGTGAATTGTGTGTGTTTTAATCTAGAACTCCAAAGAAATTAAAATATTTGGAGAATATCAGGTGTCTGAATATCAAGATCCCAGTTATTCAAAAGTGATGTGTCTGAACAAAATAAGATTCTTGTCTAATGGGGGCAAGGGATCTCTGGTACTCCCACTGCATCCTCTGGTTCAGCATCAGAAGTTTGCTTGTGGAAAAGTTGCTTCACTCCCTGGAAAATGAGAAAGGAGATGTATTATAATAAACTGCTTTTGAACCACATAACAAATTTCATACTTCAAATATTTCAAACAAATTAACAAATAAAATACTGTAAAATCCCCTTAAAATACTAATATATATATATATGTATACACATGCTAGTATTTTAACAGGATTTTACAGTACTAAATAACACAAAATTATGCAACATTTAACATCTGTAATACCACTGTGTAACCATTAGATGGCTGTATAACCCTATATATAAATGTGTATCTATGACTGTGTATTCCCTAATTGCTTCAGTCATAATCACTTGCATGTATTAGGTTTTGCATGTGGACATATATTTAGGCATTATTAAAGACTACTTTTTGTCAAAGATTTTTTCCCCCCGAAATGTTCATCTGAAATGACAATTTTTGCATTATTATTACAGTCAAATCTGGACACAGAAAAAGCATTTTTTTTTACTCATACTATATATAATAGCTTGATCAGTCATATGAAAGTAATCAGAATAAATATAGACTCTGTGACCAGGGAGATATTTCAAAAAATATAATTGGGTGTTCACATATCATGAACAGAGACAAGGTCTGTGGTCAAGACGTGTCTCTCCTCCTCATAACCTCCACAAATCAGTCACCAATTGACAAATTCATGTTCAGAAAGCTTTATTAGCATGGTAAAAAGGCTTTATATTGGCAAAGTTGACAGCGCTCTGGGCAGCGAATCAGGCAGTGATAGACAGCGCTCTTGTAAAATGGCATCGGTCATTGTCAAATACAGTATATTTAGTACTGTACAGTACTCTATCTGTTAGGAAATGGTCTAATCGGGGCCAAATATGCTATAACTGAAGACAGTAACTGTATGTAGATAACCAGGTCACTGTAGTTAAGACTAAATAAAGACAACTTACCCGGAGTATCCAGTATCCTGATAATGATGGTGATATCATTCGTCTGTGCTATTCCTAAGAAATCATCTCAACAGTGTAATGTTAGTGTAGCAGCAGATAAACACGATAACACAATAATAGAAAAACTCCTATCTTTATATTACTAAAATGAAACAAGAAGCTGCGCTTACAGACTCTCACGTCCACACATATAAACACAACACCGACGTCTTCACTTCCAGGTCAAGAAGCTGTCAATCAAAAACTCAGCAGCCAATGAGATCACACCTCTGCTAGCCCCGCCCCCACGAGAGATTTGTGCCAGAATGACAAACGAAAACTCAGAAACGTAAACGAAAACTCTGGAAGGGTATTTGTAAATACAGATCAGTGAAAGAAAGAGGAGAAAACAGATAGCAAAACATGCAGTGTATTAAAAACGAAGTCAAAGTTTTTGCCTGCGATTTTTTTTTTTTTTCAGTTTCAAAGACATTTTATTCAGTTTCAGCTTATATTTTTGTAAGTTTCTTGTAAAATTACGTTCATTTTTATTGACACAAAAGTAATTCCATAGAAATATCCCCTACACCAAACCCAAACCTAAATCTACCCGATAGTGTTAACAAATGCAAAAGTAATATAAAGTAATATCTAAATAAGTAAATAAGTAAAGTAATAAGTAAATAAGTAAATAAATATGTTTAGTCGAACCGTAGTTTCACGGGGATTCGTTCCGAAGCTCTTCATTACCTAAGTGCAACGCCGTGTCTACCGAGTAAATCTGTTGAACTAGAAAACTCATACATATGAAGCTGTATATGTGACGACAACGTTCTAAAGTATCAGTTTTCAAATCGTGCAGGATGTTAAAATTGTTTTGAAGTCATAACATAACATTCTGCAACTAACTGTGTGAAAATTAACCTTTATTAATCAAAAATATACCTGTAAATTATACTTTTGTGTGAAAAAGAATAAAAGTTGTCAGAGTTTTACTGCCTCTAGTGTTCATTTCAACTGGAAACTGCAGCGATTTGTATGTATAGGTACGTTTTTTCAGTTTTGCAGAAATGTATGAATAGGCACGTATTTCCAGTGAGCTTAGGTTGCGTAAATAAGCAGTGTTTTGTCTATGAAGGGACCTTTTAGGGAAACTGGCTTTAGGCTGGCTTCCAAGGCACCATAATTTCACATCTAATGACCTAGACCAAATTCAAGAGAGATTTTCAGATAACCATACAAGTATTTAGTGAGTAAAATGGTTATTTCTTAATAGAAATTGAGTCATAAGTTGGAAAAAAAAAAGGCTTTATCGGTTAATTCACCAAAGGAGGAATTTTGTCCAAGTTTCTGTTTAAAAAATCTAACAAAAGCATTATGAAAGTAGTCCATTCTGCTTGTGCACAAGATAATATTAAATATTGCAGGGCTTTGACAAAAACCTCTTAATCTGTGTTATTTTGGTATTACTTATATACTATTATAGTGTTTATTTATGCTTTTAATTATTTTTCAATTTTATATTTTATATTCATTTTAGTTTAAGTTTTAGTAATGTTGTTATATGTAATTTTAATAGTTTGTTTTTTTTAAATATATATTTAAATTTACCTTTAATTTATTTTTATTTCAGCTTTAGTTTGAAGAAATTTTGGTACTTCGGCTTATTTCACTTAGTTGCCAAGGTTTTTTTTTGTTTTTGTTTTTTGTTTTTTGTTAAGTGTTTTTTTCCCTAATAATTCTGTTTTATTTCAACTTCATTTCAATTACCAAAAAAAAAAAAAAATGTTTTTTTAAGAGTTTTATTTTAGATTGTAATGAAATTCTAAACTAATTAGTTTGAACTAGTCTATTAGTCTAAACTTGAAGTTTAGAAGGAACCTGGTCATTTGGTCCTGTCCTTCAAAATCACAAGTAGGGGAGAGTGAGGTGACTTGCGCCTGTGGGGAAGTTACCCCTTGTTTCTAGGCAACAATTAAATATATGAAGAATTATTTATTTTACTCATCCTTTGATGGAGTGTTTTTTGCTGTTCAAGTGATTTTTCAATGTTCATGGACTCATGCTTCATGTGTCTGAACAATTACAGACGAATATATTTCATTAATTTCAGACCAAACATTTTTTATTGCGCTCTTTGTTTTGAATTAGATATTTTAAATAGATAACATTTTAAATAGGTCTTTTTTATGAAAATTGGCCATTGACATTTTTATTACATTTTTAATGACCCCAACTCCTCCTCTATTCACCTCATCCTATACAAATACCTATTAGACCCTTCTTCAAGGACAGCAAGCCAAACCGGTTTACTATGTTCTGTAGAATATATGTTGTTGTCCCTGTAGTAAATGTTCTGTAAGCTGCTTTAATGAGTGCACAGTTCATGTAACAAGTAAGTAAATTAGTCAAAAATATTTGTTAAAATTGGCTCTGTCCTTGATGCTACCCCAGTTTTACTCATCATCTTGAGGATTGGCATTTTAGGCCCAGATCATATTTTTATCCTGATTATCCTGATAATGTTTTGAAGCCTTTAGTCAGTCTCAGGAGCACAGCGCCCAGTTAGGAACATCCAGACACCCTCCAGGCTTTTTGTGTCTTCTCTTGACAATGCTCTGACTATTACACCAGGCTGAGATTCATTTCTTGTCTGCTCTGATTGAGCTATATAACCCAGCCGTGTGGCCTCGACTGAAGCCTGACATGTTGCAGGGTCTCAGGTGTCAGCGGCCATTTCCCGCTGAAGGTCCCCAGAACAAGATTAAATCCATTTATCTGTTTCCAGATTGCACTAAACCCATTTCCGCTGTCATTTACTCACCGCATGTCATCCTTCAGTGTCCTGTTTTGTTGTGTAAACAAGCATGATTATCTCACCTCTGCATCAGAATGTGGCTGATGTTTAATATACTGGAGCAGTTTGATGATATACTGCAGGTCTCTGTAGATCACAGCACAGAGGATGAGGGCTGTTACCTGAAGGATATCAAAAAATTAACAAATATAGTATCTGCTTAGTACACTAGCTTTCTATTAGATTTTATTTGTGTTCACTGTAGTATATTAGATTTCTTGATGCTACAGCCATCTGTTAAAATAAACATTTTTCTCGTAATGCTTATAGACAAATTCAGTCCAGAAAATAAAGTGCAAATACCAACAGATGCAGCAGTTCCAACAGTTAACTCTGATGACTCTAATGACTTTAGTTAATTTTTCAGTAACTCAATTTAATTTTGGGTGATTTTTTTTTTTTTTTAATTAAAAAAGTATATAATAAATAAATAAATAAATAAATAAATAAAGTGAGATGCTCCTCAGAATTGGGGCAGAAGCTCCAGTGACGTGTTAGTGTTTTTATGCTTTGATTTAATAATTATTATAATTCATGGAGTTATTACATCATTATTTCAAAGTTTACATTCTATTTTAATTATTCACCAAAACCTAAAGACTGCTATTTTAGTATCATCAATATGTTATTGATGATCCTAATTAGAGTTTGATGATATTTGGATATTTTCTTCCTTTCTATGTTTTCTTTTTCATTTTGCTTCAGTAAATTTGAATAATTTTCTGATTTTGTCATTTATTTTTATTGTATTCTGTCACTGTTATTTATTTTATTTCAAGAAATGAAACATTCTTTACGGTTTTAGTTTTCCAATTGAGCAGAATTATTTACAATAAATTCATAATCTAATGCTATTATGGAATCCTTTTAATTAAAAGCATGTGCCTATATGCAATTAATAATTGTATTGTAATTCATATGTTTTCTTTGACTATTATTCTGTCATTAATCAACTGTAATGTCAAAATGAATGGCTTAATACAGATTTAATATTTTACAACAATCTTTTACAAAAGAAATGGTGATCATGTCTTCTTCTTCTTCTTCTTAGCATACTTCTGTTTGCATATGTGATTTCATTTACCTTATAACTATGTCAGGTGTTATGCAATTTTTACTGGTACTAGTAATGACCATGTGGTGATAGCATAAACATGCCTTAAACAGTTAACAATTACAGCCATTATAGCAATGCTCTCCTGTATTTTAACTGTACATATTCTTTTGTCGAGATAATTATCAGAGGGTGGTAATAGACAAGAAATTCACAGTTTGAAACAATGATGCTGTTAACATTTCTTTAGTCATTTCAGCCTTACAGTTTGGTCCCAGAACACTCAGGTGAGGTTGCCGGCACGGCTTTTTCATTCCCCCAAGAGTATCTGAAGGTTTCCTCTGGAATGATAGAGCATTAGCTGCTGAAATGGCAATTAATGTTTCAGCTAAAACATACTGTCAACAAATCTTCTTTCTCTAAAATGGAATTTGATAAAGTGAGCTGTGGAGCCATAGAGACAAAGATGAAGCGCCTCAGAAGAGAATTGTGTCAACATTTGCCATCCTGTGCCACCGGCTCAGAGAAACGGATTGCACTTCACAGCCATAAGCAAACTGGGTCAAGGCAAGCAATGGGGGACAAGGACTCGCAGGATGCCGTAAACAGAGCCGATGACCTCACACCTCCCTCCCGCCCCACGCCATTGTTCTATGCTGCCGCACCCCCCTCTCGTGCCCCGCGTAATGAGGACATTTTTTCTCATTGAGGCTTAATGACATTCTGACAGCGTGCCTGTCGCTCAGAGACCCCTGGATTCAGCCAGGCAATTTTACAGTGTATTCCTCTGTTTTTTTCTGCTTCTGTAAGGGGAGTCTATTCACCATCTGAATGAGTCAGGTAAATCCAATTCCAGAAAGCAATGGGATCTCAGATGAAGAGGAAATTACGGCTGGGAGAAGTGATGGTGGAATGGATCGAGACCCCTTAGAATTGAGCCCCGGCCCACACAGTGCAGGACACCACTTTTACTGCTTCTATTAAATGCGTTTTTATAATTGATTCCCTCAGTGGTACAAAAGCAGGGCATTGAAAAGGCTGTCATTTGTGTCTTTTTGTGTTGTACACTGATGAGGTCATTCCCTCGAGGATGCCGGTGTTGACCTTAGAGTCAAACCACAAGGACACTGATGAGAGAGGGACCACACACAAAAAGTTAGAGATACAAAAGTAGCCGCAGTTAGTGATATAAATTTGCTGCTGTTTTCTTCGCTACCAATTTTGTTTCCAATCTGCTTATTATGAAAATCCACTGCACTTTCTTTATCTATTTCCCAATTCATTTGATTGTCCATCAGGATCAAATGACACAGTCATCTAGTTTGCATATCTTTCTGATTCAGTCTGTTCATTGTTGCCTTGCAACACCTGTGATGATATTAAATATTTGTCAACTTGTGGGCTGGAAATGTTCAATTCTGCAACCTGTGTGTTTTCACCCCTATTGTCAATAAACAAAAGCCCACTGATTCTGACATGGAATGTGATCCAACCAGCTGCAAGTGCTTTTGAATCTACTTTTTTCCCCATTCTGCTCTCTCAGAGTGGCTGAAGTTTTGACCGTGCTTCTGTGCTCTGGTGAATTCCTGAGTAATGTTTCTTATTATAGGCTGGACAGAGAGAAAGTTAGACATTTTCACCTCTGTAACTATAGGAGCTTATATACATGAGGGGTTTTTTCCCCCTAAATGCTTTGCAGATGCCTGGCTTGTGTCTCTCTTTGCAGTTTCTTTGACGACATCACTGTAATTTAGCACAATGAACAGGAAGTGTTGGGAATAACTAGTTATATGTAATGGGATTACGTAATTTAATTACAAAATAAATGTAACTGTAATCTGTTACAGTAATTAAATAACAGTTGCGTATGAAAATGTTAATGATTACAAAGGGGGTTACATCTGAATATATTCACACACATACAAATTTGATTGATTTCTTTCTCAAATTGCAATGACTGCTCTAAAATATGAGACACCAAAGTTTCAGGAGTTTAGGATGTAGAATAGGACACATGCTTTTTTAATAGCTGTTTTATGTCCTATTTGGTTTCATGCATATGCTTTATATATTAAGATTAACAGTTTTTTCCAAAGCGTTGTTAGATGCCAGTGTTTCCTGTCATAGCTATGCAAGGATTTGATTTTTAAAACAGTATCATAGCTATTAAACTATATCTTGTTATGAATTTAAGTCTGTATTTAACCTCAGAATGATCTCAAAGTAAAAAAGAGGTGCTAAAGATTGACTTTGTGGTGGTTGCACTTTAAAGTTAAATTATAATAATCTTAATTCAAGTGAGGAAGGATTTTGAAAGTCTAACAGTAATCAGTGTTGAGTACTACTGTAAGGTTAACACTGCCTGGTTTAAATGTTTCAAAATGATTAACAGTTGAAAACATTCATTAGAAATTTAGAAAAGTAATCAAAAAGTAATCAAATGTAATCAGTTACATTAATTAAGTAATTGAAATATAGTAGTCAACATTTGAAGTGGATCAAAAGTCATCAAAGTTGTCCTAAAACCAAATGTTGACTACTATAGTTATACTACTTAATACATTTTAAATAGGGTAACTTGTAATCTGTACCCTATTATATTTCCAAAGTAACCTTCCCCACATAGGGAACAGGACAGAAGAAAACTAAAAAGGAACCGAAAAGGAATGTGTCATGAACATTTCTGGAATTAAATGGCATCCGCTGACACTAAAAGGTCTTAAAGGGATAGTTCAACCAAAAATGAAAATTCTGTCATTAATTACTCACCCTCATGCCATTCCAAACCCGTAAGACCTTCATTCATCTTCGGAACACAAATTAAGATATTTTTGATGAAATCCGAGAGCTTTCTGACCCTGCATAGACAGCAACACAACTACCACGTTCAAAGGCCCAGAAACATAGTAAGGACATCATTAAAATAGTACGTGACATCAGTGGTTAAACCGTAATTTGACACAGAAGAGAAGAAATTGTTGAATAAAGTTGTTATTTTTGTTTTCTTTGCACACAAAAAGTGTTCTCCTAGCTTCATAAAATTACAGTTGAGTGAATGAATGAGCTTTGTTCCGATTGACAAGATCACTACACAGTGTTCACTGCTCTCTGCTCCCTTCACACGGGAAATCGGCTGAAGTTTACTTCACTTAAGAACACGGATGTGTGCTACACCACTGCCTGCAGCATCTTCACACACAGACAAAACTTACTACAGAAGTGTGAAGGGTTATTTAACCGTAATCATATAATTTGCATAGTAGTCATGTCTCGTGCACTTTAACACCGTTAGAATGGAATATATATGCTTCTTTTGAAGAGGAATCATGGCAGAATATCCTGTGATCTCCACTTCACAAGGCACTTACGGTTAAATGGTTTCTGATTAGCTTGTCAGCAACCAGAGTATGAGCCTGCCATAGTGAGGCAACAGGTCAAGGTTTAAATGATTATCATGGTTAGCCTTTCTGTCCATAATCTGAACAGTCTTTCTCTATTGATGACCATTCAAAAATATTGGTGTATTTGTCCATTTTTACTAGCAACATATAGGTTACGAATATAGTATTATATTATAGTAGATGTTTTACCAGACAAAAGTTTTGAAAGGCTCTAAAAAGCTTGACATGGATTTTATTAGCTGAACAACTGCCACTGACATGAATGGGAATACTAACGTTTTCTCTATGTATTATATGTATATTCTCTATGTATATATTATGTATTTTTTTGCTTGTAGTAATGTGACTTGAAATGATACTAAAACTTAAAATAACTGAGAAGCATCAGACCAAAACTTTAAGAACAATTTCAGCAAAAAAAATGAGCAACAGCAATTTCATTCAAGAGCCACATGAGGCCGGTGATCCACAGGTTGAGTACCAAGGATATCATCTTAGGTTATCATACCGTTTGTGTCAAGCTCGCTTTTAATTTTGCTCTGAACCTTTTACTTCATGCCACACTAAGTTTCACAAAAAAAAATTAATGATGTTTATACTGTAATTGTCCTTGCAACTCTGTTTCTTTCCTCATATGTTTGTTTAATAGAGTATCATATTGTGGCATTCATGGGATGTCACTGGTGCAATCCTAGAATTTTTGGATGAGTTATTTTGTGCAACATTGTTTATTAGTTTGAATAGACTTGAGCACTCTCTAAGAGGTTATTGAATAGACTCTCAACAGCTATTATCTGCCATTTAGACCTGCTGGCCACTTAATATTATAGTCTATTATGGAGTGTGATGTGGGCATTGCAGCAGTGGAGATATAGTTCAGAGCAGAATAAGTGTTTAGAAGGGAGCAAGGCAGCAAATATTATTGTCACAGAAGAAAGATCATCTTTCAGGCTCGTCTGCAGAGTCAGGGTGCATCACCTGCCACATCAGCATCATTCGGGGCCTTTTCCTGACAGCGGTGTTTTCCTGCTAATCAGAGATGAAGGATTCTGCTGCTCAAAAACGCTGTGTTTCAGCATGCTGTCCAGGGAGGCCGAGGCCTTACAGAGTATTGTCTTAGGATGAAAAGTGGCCACAAAGAGACTGCTAAATATTGTTAGTTTCTACAGGGTAAGAAATTACAACAGTTTTACTTTGCATATCCTGTGTTGTTTTAAATTGCTTAAAGGAGTAGCTCACCCAAATATGAATATTGACTGAAAATTTACTCACCCTTAGGTCATCCAAGATGTAGATGTGTTTGTTTCTTTATCAGAAGAGATCTGGAGAAATTCAGCATTACATCACTTGCTCACCAATGGATCCACTGCAATGAATTGATGCTATCAGAATGAGAGTCCAAACAGCTGATAAAAAACATCATAATAATCCTAAAATTATCCACATGACCTCAGGCCATCAATGAATGTATTGTGAACTGAAAAACTGCATATTTGTTAAAATAAATAAACAAATAAACAAATTTCATTTTTTGGGTGAATATTCCTTTAAGTGAAATACGCTGGTTTAAAGTGACATATATTAACTTGCTATAGACCTTATGCGTCAGAGAATTTTGTCTTTGAACTTCCATTTTTGCAGTAGCTCTATAGCATCATTTTTGAAGAGTAAATAGCTGTGAAGTAAATTTACTTATTGTTGAATTAATGAAAGTTATGACGTGCATTGTAATGTTCCAAGTAGATGTCGTAGCAAATGTCAGTGAACCAGGAAGTTTTTAAAACTAGCAACTGATTCATAAATTTTGGAAATACAAATGGAAGACAGATGACAAATAACGCAGCGCTGAAAAGGGGCGGAGCTGCATAAGGTCTATTTTAGTGTCTTTTTAATGACATACTATGCTACAAAAAAGGTTTTTAATTGGTGCTGTGATGTTTGATATACAGTAGATATTAATGAGCTTGAGATATAGTTATTAATTATACAGTAGTGTTAAGATAGTGTCAGTTGCTGCTTTAATGTATCTTTTATGATATAGAACTTGGCTGTTTTTGAATGCCTTTTATAAAAATGTTACAAGTTTGTTTAGTTATGATTGTTTGTTACAAGTTTGTTTAGATTTGATGTACGCCTTTTTAACATTTTTTGAAATTTGACTCCTTTTATGCTAAATTATTTTATTTTTTAAGGCAGTAAATGTTTATAAGAGTAAATCAGGAGTCATCATACCTTTTAATAAAACATTACTCAATAAAAGCACACTGATATAAAAAGTCTTCATTGCAAGTCTGCTGCTTGAAAGAAAGAGCTCATTGTCCAGGTATTTAATGTTTTTAATGTTGTTCTCTAAAGGGCCCTGATATGTGAAATATAAAATTGCCCAATGTAGTACATGTCCTATAAAACTACACAGTAGAGGCTAAAGTATTTATTTCTATAATATGAACCTGTACAAAACCTGTACTTTTTTTCCCCCCCAGTGTGAGAATATTATGTTCGTTTCCGGTCTTGCAATCATTTGCTAAAGTACTTCTAGAGATTTTTAATCAGAAGAATTCATGTGAGAAACCAAAGCAAGGAATGCAAAAGAAAGCATCATGAAACGCTTTAATTTGAATAGTAATGGCCCGGTCTAGGCAGAAGGCCAGCAAATCAAGTGGTTTAAAGGCATGACAAACCAATTGTGCCATTTCACCAAGTCTCATTTTTAAATAGCGGTTAGGCAGATTGAGGTCAGCTGTTAAAGACTCGGTTACGAGAGTCAGTCATGTAAAAAAAAAAAAAAAAAAAATGGAGGTCAGAAGTGATCATGTTGTTGCACAGAAGAATAAGCAAGAAGAAAAAAAGTGAAAGGACATATTCATTATAAAAAAGACACAAGCCTTGCAAGCACTTTGCTGCGTGTGATGCTCCTGAATGGAATATAATTTACTATCAGCATATTTGCTCTGTTTCAGATTCAGCTTAAAAAGGAGATATTTTGAAAAATATTTCTGCTGTTTTTGTCCATACAACGAAAGTCAACTAAGGAATTCCAGAATGCACTGCAACAAGACCAGTTAAAGAATCTAAGATGATTTGAGAAATGCACACTACTGATGATATGAGAAATGTACACAAATGTCTGTGGTTATTTATTTATTTGTTTGTTGGTATTTAAAAGACCAAGGTATATGTTTTATACATTCCATGACAATTGAACCCATGACATTAGCGTTGTTTTTAAGCTATATGAACGTTTGCAAATCAAGTCAAATCTCTTATATAGAGCACTATTTGTGTGGTGTGCCCATGTAGAACTTTTCCAATCAGTAAGTTACAAGGCTGCATAAGGGTTAGGATGTTTCTTTAAAGTAGGAAGAGAGGCAGGGCACTTTGTTTTGAAACAGAGTTACTGTCTTCTAACAGTGTGATCTTTTTGTCCACAGAGACTGACTGAAAGAGACTGAAATACTATGTTGCATGCCTTTACACCCCTGGCTTTCATTAAAGCTCAGACAGGTGTTTTTTTTTCTTTCAAAGCTAATTATACAAATAGCCAGGGCTGCTTTTTTCTTCTGTGCTGAATTGAGTTTGCTTCATTACCTTTACCACAGTCAGAGTGAGCAGGTGTGGGTGCAGCGGAGGTGAGCTTTGAGTCCATTCAGACATCAATAATCAGTCTGTGCAAGCGCTTTATAGCTTCAGTGATCTTATTAAGCGTGCAAGTCAGGGTTATTATAGTTAACTAAACCTAAAACTAAAACCATAAAAATACAAATTTTAAGACATAAAAAAATACATTTTTGTTTCTTGAATTACTGAAAATATAAAAAGAAAATATTTATTTTCATTGTTTAATTTGATGCAATAAAATAACTAAAACTAAAACTGAAATAAAAAATAATAAAAATGGCAAAAACACACATCTAAATTACTAAATTAAAATACTAAAACTTTAACTAAAATCAAAAAGAAAACTGAAAAATAAAAAAGAGCAAAATATGAATAAAAGCTATAATAGTGTCTCAGTAAAATAACACTGGTGCATGTGAAGTTAACTTAGATCCAAACATATTGCTTTCATTTGTGGTTTTGCTGCATATTGCAGCCAATATAAGGTAAGTGTAAAATGAATAAAAAGTATAAATGATTTTAATGATGGATTTATTTTAGTTTTCTTGCAAATTTCCTTTTTTCTACTTCTGGACAAAGAATTACCTTCGCTCCTTTGGGCTAAATATATCATCTGGCTGTTTGGAATGGATGGTGCATTTTCCATGAAAAATGACAGGATAAAAATAGAATCTTGTGAGACTCCCACATCTGCGTTAAAGGGATCAAGCGAAACTATTCCAGACATCAATTTCATATCCTGCTTTTCCTGCAGGAGATCCACTGGGGCACATGGGCATTTGGTGAGAATGGATTTCTGTTCTGCGGTGGGACTCCCCAGGAGGCGACATGAAGCCTTCATATTCTCAGTTGCGTTTCTCTGGCTGTGTGTTGATGGATGTTTGTCACTCTCACCTGCCTTTGATGTGCAGTTTTGGGGCTAGTTTTGAGTAGATTGGAAGGGCAGACTCAAGGGGATGAGTGTGTGTGTGTGTGAGTGTGAGTGTGTGTGGGTGTGTGTGTGTGCGTGCTGCCTGTAACACTCAATAGTCGGACAATATGGCATTTCCTGCCAAGGTCTAGGTGTTTTTCTCACCAAAGTAGTGCATTTAAAAGAAATTATTTGCAATTGGCATGATGTGTGGATTAAAGAGTTCCCAGTGTTTTCCACTTCCATTAATATATATGTTTTGAAGTCATTTTGGATAAATGAATAAATGTATGTATTTCAGTTTTTCGCCAGTTTGTCCTTTATTCAATATTTGGAATCAACAAATGAAGAATTTAGCATTATTATTAGCATAATTATTGATGCAATGTTTGAATGAAGTCTCTTATGCTCATCAAATGTATAGTAAAACATAGTATTGGGGAAAATATTACAATTTACAATAACTGTTTTCTATGTAGATACATTTTAAAATGTAATTTATTCCTGATATGCCAAAGCTGAATTTTCAGCAGCCACTACTCTTCAGTGTCACATGGTCCTTCAGAAATCATTTGTCAAATTATGCAAAGAAAGTGTGAAAATACTTAATTGTGTGTATTTAGAAATATATAAACATAAAATTATAGCTGTGAAATTAAACAAAACAAGAATAATGAGTTGGTTATTTTAATCCAAAAAATCATCCAATATGCTTTTCTGTGTTGGCCAATATGTCAGAAAGCAGGACTTTTATTTTGACAGCTCTGCAGCATCCAGTTTCATCAATTAACTGTTTCTGTTTAACAATTGTGTCTAATAAATTATTAAACAGAACTGTTAAACAAAGAAACTGAACAGTATATGAAAAAAAGTATTAAAAGGTGTTTGTATTTCTGCTATTAGTAAGAGAAAGGTAAGCGCTATAATATTTTTTTATCTTCCATCAGCGTTCATCAAATATGCATTTATGTAATTTCAACAAGTCAGCAATTGAATATATACTAAACATTTAATTTCTAAACCACCAGCCACCCTGCTCTCTGAAGATTGCATTGGCATTAGCCATCAAAAAAATATTGGTTGACCACTGCTCATAATGACATCTGGGTTTTTAATATGACCAGTGTATGTACATCACCAGTCAAAAACTAGTCAGAAGGACAAAGAGAGAGAGATAGGGAGAAAATAGCACTATCAAACACTCTCTCTTCTTATTAGAATCAAAAAAATGAAGTGTGTCATCTGCTGATTGCATTTTTCAACTCCATTCTGACAGACATCAGTCAGAAAGCAATCGTTCCCTTCATTACGACAAGATTCTCATCATAACATCTCTCTCTTTCTCATGCAGAGGCCTTATTTACAGATGACAGCAGCTCATTTATGACTAGCTGCCTTTGAGCCCGTCACAATGGCCTTGGGGGCGAAAAGAAACAGATAAGAATGTTTTGACTAATACTCCTCATTCCTTCTCTAATGACCCCTGCATATTTTTGCTTTATGGGTTTTTTTGTGAGCCATTTTTCAGGAGTTGGGTTTGGGCATGCCAATTTTTTATATTTACAAACCATATTTCAGCACACCATGTCCCATTACACCTAATGCTCTCCGCAGTCTTATTCACATGAACTTCCCACACTGTTTATTAAATCTGTGTTCATCAGAATGTAAGGTACAGCCCACAGTCAGCATAGCGTCGATAATGACGTGGATATGTGTTTTTTTCTCAGTGGGACTGAAATATGTGGAGAATGGCTCTGCAATCCTATAAGGCGATCCTGCTGTTTCGCTGATATATCTTGCTTTTGTCTACCTGCTTAGCCTTGAGACTATATTCATTTCCTTGCTACTCATGCCAAGAGACATTTGTCTTTTTCTTGTCCTTCTGTTGGAGATTTATTCCATTAATAATTCATTACAGTCCGTGGACTTCACAAGACCTTCTCCAGGACGCTGCCGTCGGAGTCTTTAGTCAGGTTAAGAGGGGCGAACGCAGTGTCCTCTTTGAAATCACAGATTATGTGACCTGTCTGCTTGTGGAGTGGTGACATGGCAGGGGTTTTATGTCTAGCAGTTAAACAGCAAATAAAGGCTCTATAATTCAACTTGTGAACAGTGAATCATATATAGGAGGAGGTTGCATAAGTTCTCAGAGGAAGTGAAATGCTTTTGCATATGTTTCATTAATTAAAGAAGCATCACTTGAAATGAACAATGCTCGAGTATTTATGTGTAAGTGACCATTAATTACTGAGAAATAAATGTGTGGATGCCAAAATAGCATGTGTAACCCCTTTTTGTTTTAAGGTTAGGACAAAATCAATGTTAGTAATCAATATGAACATGTTAATTATACTGTGGATCAAGGCTTAGGAAATACTACTCATTCCTCTTGCTTTATTTACATAATTACAATGAATATATATAGTATGTGGTTTGCAAAATTTTCAAAAATCTCTAGAGTGTCTTTGAACGTGCTAAATCAAAGGCTTCACATTAATATTGAACTCTCATTCTGATGGCATTGATCTAATAGTGAGACAGTGATATAATGCCAAATTTGTCCAAATCTGTTCAGATGAAGAAGCAAACTCCTCTACATCTTGGATGGCCTGAGGGTGTGTACATTTTCAAACATTTTTGGGTGAACTATTCCTTTAAGCATGTCGTTGTTTTCTCACTTGAGTATCTCACACATTTGGATGTGCGAGTTACTATTCCTGTATGAATAACAACTACAGCCTTCACCACAATCAGTTCAAATCAAATTTCCTCCACAGTCTGTCCTGGGTGATCTTTGTCAGCAGCTACATTTAACACCTCAGCAGAGAAAGATTTAGAAGATTAGATTTCTTTAAATAGAATTTGTTTTTTGCTTTTCATTTTTCCAAAGTCAAGCCATTAATAACAAGGCAATCTCAGGTTTGCTCTTAGTGTATGTTATTTTACAGCAGATAAAACACAGATACAGCTATTGGTTAAAATATGTAGTAGAAGCAATGATGTACATTTATGAGGGCGGGACCTCTGTACACCTGACATTTGTCAAAAGGGAAAACAAAACTGGTGAATTCTGGTTTATCCATTGTCTTAATGCCAGAGGGTGTGAAACAAATCACATTTTTGCAACTTTGAAAGGGTACTGCGGTAAAGGGATTCTATAGGGCTGATCCAAAGAAACTCTGCAACTGAATTGCTTCATAAATTCCCTTCCACAAGAAGTATACATGCCATGGTCACTTCTAGGAAGTAATTGTAATCATAACCATACATAAGTGGCCTCTTGATTCATTTTGACACCTGAGGGAATATCAGTATATTTGTTTTTAAAACGTTCAATTGCCCACATTCATCCAAAGACCTTCAGTGGAAAATATCCATGACAATATTTAGGGGTTCATGCATGTAGTGCTGAAAACCTATTGTAATTGTTAGAATGGCCAAGGAAGTCATTAGTCATAAAACCGTAAGTCATAGAGACTTGAAACTTGGAGGGATGGTAGTACTCACACCATCTACAATGTCACCAAGGCTCGCCCCATCCGCCTGGAGTGGGGGGGGGGGCTACAGCGATCAAAAATACAAAGTTGCTCATAACTCCTAAAACATTAGTACAGTAGCTGGCTCAAGTGCCTTATGTCATTGGAATCCTTGGCTCACGATGGACAAAACGCATACCAAATTCAATTCGATCGTCACCCGGCAATTTTTTTTATTTTTTTTTTATAGAAAACCTCCTTTTGTGGATTAGTCATAGGTTTTTCAGCCAATGAGAACCAAAACAGTGCAGGAAGATTCTCTGGAGAGTGAATACCAAAAATGATCCAAAAAAAAAAAAAAGTTGAACTTTCGACTCGCCGTCACGATGGGACGCAAAAGCATTTGTGAGGGGAGGAGAAGCTTTTACTAAAATGCCTAGAAACTCTTGAATGGAAAGAGATATTTTCACCAAACTGAGGTCACAGTTTAAAAAAAAAGTGGAGTTTGGCCACTTGGTGGCGCTATAACAGGGGAAAAAAACCATAAAAATGGCTATAACTGCACACCCGTATGTCCGAATAACTTGAAAATTGGTATGCCGTGTCTTTGTTCAAAGTGCCACAAGTGTCTATGAGGACATTCATGTATCTCAAAAAACACAGCCGCCATCTGCCAATGAAATTTGAGCACCTGTTAGAAATTTGAGCACCTGTTATTTGATTTATTTCAAATAATTTTGAAATAAATCCACCACTAGTTGGCGCTAACAAGTTTTCACACATCCACACAATATTCATATAATTTGATAGATCTCCTCATTCTGAACAACTTTGCCTCAAGAACCATGTTGTTAATCAAATTGTTCATTAAATATTTGAGATTATGTGAAAAAAACTAACTTTGCGAACTAGTCCTAGGTTTTTCATCTCAGCCAAACCACTGCAGTACAATTCTCTGGATTCTCTTGGTCAATAATTATCAAAAAATAAAAAATAAAAATGTTGAACTTTACACTTTGGTTAGCTATAATAGTGTCATTTTAAAAGAAGCGTTGCCAAATATGCTCAAAATCCTATAAATCCTAAATGAAAACTCAAAACGAACCTAGGTGAGCATACGCAACAGATGATTCTAAACAAGCATGCAAAGTTTTATGGAAATCCAACCATAGGTGGCACTATAACAGTCATAAACGTTAAAAATACTATTTTTTCTATTTTTCGAATAATTTTTCTAAATTAGCTGGATTTGCCAAAAATGCTTTATTTAATCATTGATTTAGGTGGGTACAGGCCTAAATTATATGTAATGTCTTTTTTTTATTAATGCCTTAAATCACTTGAAGAGGGGAGAGGGTGGGGGGGGGTCTTTGAGTCAACAAGGCTGATAACCACAATTGTAGAGTTGGGGGGGAAAGAAATAAATAAAAATAGAGCCTTTTTGTGGAACATTGCCACTCAAGAGGGCACTTTTTTTCTTTTTTTTAACCATAGCACTTCTTTCCAAGGCCTTCAATAAAACCCCTCCAGGGATGTTTTTAATTAGTGGTTTTTTCTAAGCTCTGCATTTAACACCACAATACCAGAGCTTTACCAGCCAAATCCAGCTGACCGTCCCTGATGCTAACTGCAGGTGGATTACAGATTTCATCAGCAGAACACAACAGGCACAAGTTAAAAAGTTCACAGCATGTTACAGAAGCAGAATCTAGCACATTTCAAACTCAGCTGGGAAAATCATTGGGACCTGTATGAACCAAGAACCAGGATTCAGGCTGACAAGATCATCAGAGACCCCTCACACCCTGCTCACATCTCTCAGCTGCTGCCTTCCTAGAAGAGCTGCAGAACCATCAAAAAAAAAACTTCCTGACACAAAAATAGCCTTTGCAGTGAGTCTCATAAACACTGGTCCATTGCTTCAGTACTAAACAAATGACATAATATATAAAAAGCATGTAGGCTACTGAATAACTGAGTTTTTAAGTAATTTATTTTAATGGCACTCTTCACCATTACTGTGTGTAATGTGTACCATTTACAGTACTGTATATAATATACACATCCTTCAATTCTCTCTCTGTTTATGTGCAATATGATGTTTCATATGCACACATACACACACAGATAGATAGATAGATAGATAGATAGATAGATAGATAGATAGATAGATAGTAGCAGTAGTACAATTATAATAATTCAGTATGTATTATTAATGTATATTATGTGAGATATATAATCAGTACCATTGATGTCAAGATTTATGTATTTATTTAAAATAATTGTTGTTGTTGTTGTTGTTGTTTGTTTATTTATTTTTTATTTTTTAACTATTACGTTTATTCATCTTGGACACAAAATTAATTACATGTGACAGTAAAGAATTTTACATTGTTTGAAAAGATTTCTTTTTTTCTTTTTCTTTTTCTTTGTATAAATATATATATATATATATATATATATATATATACACACACACACACATTAGGGCTGTCAGTCAATCAAAATTTTTAATCTAATTAATGACATGATGTTTCAACTAATTAATCGCAATTAATCGCATAATAAATTTGACTGTGAAAGTACCCACAAAAGATTTTTTAAAGCTATTTTTGTGCTAAATGAGAACGTATCAAGTAGACATTACAAATTGTAAATTTAGAAATACTTATTTGATTCAACAAAAAATGTATTACACATTAACAGGCTACAACAGCCTAACATAAACTATGGTGCATAAAAGAAGATAATTTGAGAAACATCTCAGTATTGTTTGTTCATACAATGAACATCATTGGTAACCAAAACAGCTTTGTTACCAACAGCCTTCAAAATACCTTCTTTTATGTTCCACAAAAGAAAGTTTTGAAACGACATGAGTGTGAGTAAATAATGACAGAATTTAATATTTTTTGGGGTGAACTATCCCTTTAATGTTTTTATTATTATTATTATTATTATTATCATCATCATCATCATTGTTATTATTATTATTATTATTATTATTAATTAATTAAATGATACTTTAAATAAGAAACTAAATCTGCCAGCAGGTGGCAGTAAATGTCATTCATTTGATTTGTTCAAAAGGCTGATTCATTCAGGAATGAAGTAGGCTAAATGGCTCTGTTTATGAATGGGCATTGAATCATTGGTTCCTTCAGAATGCGGATTCATTAAGAAACTAAACACCACTGTTTTGCTCGGAGACGCACAACAATTTTCTGCAAAACTGAGCAAACACACACACACACACACACACACACACACACACACATATATATATATATATATATATATATATATATATGTGTGTAATGTTATAAAATATTATCAGTAATTTGCATTTATGTATATAGTTTGCTTCATCTCTCATTGTAGCATATTTCTTGCACAGGATTATGCCTCCTCTGCCCATTCCGTATGGAAATGGTCCAGAATATCTGCCCTCTCTACAGGATATTAAGTCAATGCTGAGCTTTATTGCCCTTAACCAAGAGACCTAAGGGAATGGTCTTCTCAGTCCACTACAATTTCTGTCTTCACTGTGTTGTCAGGCCGTGCTTCAAGGTCATTATGACAGCTTCACGAGACCAGAATGCTAATGTTGCACTATAAAGGAGCATTACAATGCCAATCAGTCCACACTAAGCAGTCCGTGCTTCGGGCCGCAGGCTGTGAAGCGGAGAAGCAAGCTATGGCTGAGTATATTAGAGCTTGTCTGATGTTTGGGTTCACCTCAGGTAGAGTTGACCTTTCTAGTTCCCGAACAGCAGGGCAAGAGACAGAGCTGAGTCAACCGTAATGACAACATGCCACCAGATCCAGCTCTCCCGTGCCCTGTTCCAGCCCTCCACTAGGGAGAGGAAAACACCACTGGCATTAAACACAGTCAGCAGTAATGACAGCCCACAGCCCACAGCACATGCCCAAACACCATACAGGAAGATAGAAGGAGAGGTGGAGAAAAAGACAGGGCAGCTGGCAGGTATAAACTGCAGAGCTGGAGATGAAATGCAGGTTTTGTGATTGAAATGTACAGCTTTTGTGCTTTGTAGGTGTCTGCTAGGCTAAAGAATTTGTAAGTGGCTTAAAAAAGCAAGGAGAGAGAAGGAAGGAGATTGAGTTCAGCCTCAGACAGCACTGTCTGAAAAGAATGCCACACCCACAGACCTATTTTCTGTTTCTTAGTGCTTTATGGGTCGGAAAAGCTCAAGTTTAATTGATTTGGATTTTAATAGACAGAAATAAATCCAGTCAAAGTTCAATAGTTAAACTGGTGGGAAAGCTTTCAATATTAACAGCACTCTTAGGCTCTGGATTGGTACAGACTGAATTTCATTGAAGTGTTAAAAGTATTTCTAGCATTTATAGAAATTGTGAAGTCCCTCTCATCTGAAAAACTGGCAAAGAAGTCAGCGTGCTTCCATTGTGTGTAATTGTATGTGATGTGATTCAACATGAAGTAAAGATTTGATCACATGTCATACACAAGATTTTAGGCAAGGCAAGTTTATTTATATAGCACATTTCATACACAAAGGTAATTCAAAGTGCTTTACATGATCACAGCAATAAAAATAAGGAGTTGGAAAAAAAAGAGAAAAAAAAATTGTAATAATAATAATAAAAACAAGAAACTTAAAAACAAACATCCTCAAGCTTTGTTCAAACTCTTCCTCACTAAGTGAGCGGAAAAAAAACCTTTCCACTACTTCACCCCCTACTTACTTTGACCATCATATCTTACCTATTCGCTAAAACTCGGGGTGTGCCCCTGTCTGTATTGGTAGGAATTTAGAGTTGGTAGAGCGATTCACGACTAGAACCTCCCTTCTAGCATCTCACATTCTCTCGGTAGTTATACCTTCAAATGCACTAATTGCCTCTAGGGCTTCTTAGTGCCTTAGAGAATGCATTTTGTCCCTCCCGGACTGTGCACATCTCTCAATCTATAGATGTGCACTCGTACACCTTTACACTTACAGGTGTACCTAAATTATGACACCAGTTTTCTTCTGCTGGTGTCCCTCACTCGTGTCTGAGTGAGTCCATCGCTCTCCCCCTCCCGCACTTCCTCCGCTTGCAGACAGTCCAGAAACCAAACAAATAGAACTCAGAGGTCCTACTTTAAACTGATTAACCAACACACTTGTCTTTCTTTGCCCACATTCTCTTTACCATCACAGCACTTACTTTAGCCTTCAGTTTAAACTTTTAAAATGATATAAAATTGATTTAAAATGAATTTAAAACAGCTAAGAATAGAAAATGATTATCACAGCAATAAAAACAAGGAAAATGATATAAAATGAAAGTACAGTGCAATCAGTTCGGACGTAGCACAGTGCTCATTCAAAAATGCACAGCTAAACAGATGAGTTTTGAGTCTGGATTTAAATGTGGCTAATGTTTTAGCACATCTGATCTCTTCTGGAAGCTGGTTCCAACTGTGCACGGCATAATAGCTAAAAGCGGACTCCCCTTGTTTGGTGTGAACCCTTGGTGTTTCTAACTGACTCAATCCTAATGATCTGAGTGGTCTGTTAGGTTTATATTCAGTGAGCATATCTGCGATGTATTTGGGTCCTAGGCCATTGAGTGACTTATAAATGAGTAAAAGTACTTTAAAATCAATCCTAAATGTAACTGGAAGCCAGTGTAAGGACCTGAGGACTGGTGTGATATGCTCAGATTTTCTGGTTCTGGTCAGAATCCTGGCAGCAGCGTTCTGGATGAGCTGCAGCTGTCTAATTGTCTTCTTGGGAAGGCCTGTGAGGAGACCATTACAATAATCCTCCCTGCTGGTGATAAAGGCATGAACAAGTTTCTCCAATCTTGACTGGAAACAAAACATCTAATTCTTGCAATGTTTTTGAGATGATAGTATGCTGATTTAGTTACTGCTTTACAATGTTTTACAATCACAAAGATTACAAATAAAGGTTTTCCACAAAAATATTAAACAGCAAAAACGGTTTTTAACATTTATAATAATAAGAACCAGTATTAATAATTGAGTACCAATAATAAATGATTGATTAAAAGATTTAGCACTAAGAAGGATTTCAGATTGACCATGTGACACTGAAGACTGGAGTAATGGCTGCTAAATATTCAGCATTTCCATAACAAGAATAAATTATGTATTAATTTATAATTTACATTTAAAATAGAAAATATTTATTTCAAATTGATTTATTTTGATCAAATAAATGCAGCCTTGTTGAGCATTAGAAAATTATTTCAAAAACATTAAAAATACAAAGAAAAAAGATCTGCACTCTAATAATAATAATAAGAAGAAGAAGAAGAAGAAGAAGAACAACAACAACAACAACAACAACAACAACAACAACAAAAATGGAAGCAATAACACATCAGGCAAAAATGGCATTCATAAATACAGTACCCCCATAAAAATTAATTACAATAAAGATGATTTATCCCCTACATAAATTTAATAAATATTTTTTAGAGTGCAGACTTTTTTAATAAACTGTATATATAATGGCAAAGCTGAATTTTCAACAGCCATTACTCCAGTCTTCTGTGTCACACGATCCTTCAGAAATCATTCAAATATGCTGGTTTTGAGCTCAAGAAACTTTTGTAATTATTATCAATGTTGAAAACTGTTGTGCTGCTTAATAATTTGTTGAAATTGTGATACATTTTTACAGGATAGTTTATTAATATAGAGTTCAAAAAACAGCATTTTATTTGAAAAATAGATTTTTTGTCTTTACTGTCAATTTGGATCAAATTAATGCATCCTTGCTGAATAAAAGTAATAATTCTGTGTGAAAAAATATATATATATATATAAATAAATAAATGTTACTGACCCCAAACGTCTGAACAGTAGTGTATATCATTTTTTATACAATATACATAAATGATATATGATAGTGTCATGAAAATGTGCTGCACATTATGAATGACCCAGCAAGTTCATGGCATGATGTCAAAGCTTGAAAATACTCTCCTTTTGTCATTGTGTTTCCCTTCACGGCGTACCTCAGGCTAGATAAAACCTGATTTGTTTGTTTCCTGCAGTTTGCAAAAGGTGGCAGGGTCTTAGCAGACATTATCCTATATACTGTGTTGTGTTACATTTCAAGGACATCTCTGAACAGGGCTTGTAAAACACGTTTGGCATGGAGCTGGAACATGAAAACTGCCATCCTCAGCCGAAAGAGAGGGAGCTATCATTAGCCCTACTGCATTTCAATGAGCCTCTTCAACTCTCAGCCCTATTCAGAGACATCTGAGATCAGAAGTGACAAATCCTACCTATTAGTTCTTTACCTCAGCCTACTTTTTAGACCAAATCCAAAACATTAGTTCTTCAGGGTGACATTTAGGGTATAAAGTGTGTATATAACATGCTAGTGTATAATAACATTAAGTTACTGATGCTATTTATTTTTGATACTCTAGAACATTGACAAACATTTTTTTATTTTTTTGTGGGAAAAGAAACCAAAAATGTTGATGACTCATCCTGCACTACACATATTTTTGTCCAATCAGATTATTTCTAGAGTGTGAATGTCCCTCCCCTAATGTTGCCTTCAGATAATATTGGAATTAGTAAATACAAGTTTCCTAGTCAGAAACTGCACATGCTTCTCAAGTCATATTTGGGAGATTATTATAAACTTTAAACATGGCAGAGAGAATTGTGTAGAGACTATTTTTATTAGTTTTCCCCAGAACATCTACATTGCTTTCTCTTGCCATTACAGGCATGTTTATATTTACATACATAAATAACCATTCAATGCATATTGTATGTATTTTACAGAGCCGAAACAACATTTATTTGACAGAAATTCCAGAATCATTAGTGAGCTGACTATCTAGATAGCTTTATTTTCCCAAAGCAACAATAAACTTGGTGGCCTCCATGATTCCTATTCTTTCCAATAGCAAACCACTTGTTCACACAGAATTTATAATAATCACTTTAGAAGTGGGAAGTAGGAAATTTCTGATAGCACAACTATCAATGTAGCAAATCATGGCTGTGTCGACAAAGAAAAGAAAAGAGCGCTCAACAGTTTTGTTCAAAAGAAAACTTGCGTTTACTTAAAGTTGCAACCAATCTTTTCTTGTGTATTGTGACGTACAGTACATGCAAGTGAAATGGACTATTGGGGAAAAAAAGGAAGAAAGGTGTGAGGTTTTAGTTGACTAAATGATTGGAGAAGGCTGGCATACAAGACCAGTAAAAAGTCTGTCGTTTCACCAAAATGAATAAAAGTAGAGGAAAGTAAGTCATACAGGTTTGGAACAACATGAGGGTGAGTAAATGATTACAGATGTTTCTTTTCTGGCTGAACTATCCCTACAAATAAACCGTTGCTAATGCTAAGCTTATTTTTAGTGGCTGAACTTGACTGTGTACCATGTGTTTCACATCTAGAAATGAAAGGTCCACTTCAGTGATGGTCCAAAGTAGCTAACATTTCTTGGACAATGCGCACGATACGACCTAGGAAATGTTTTACAGATTCCAGAGTCTTTTGTTTATCTCGCTGACTCCTCCTGGCCCCTGGGGTTTGAACCACACAATGAGGCCATCGTGCACCCAGCATGTCGCACCAGCGTATAGGAGTTCTCTGCGCTCACATGGGGGGTAAGAGTGCTTTTGTACAGGAGCAGGGGCTCTGCAAAAGTGTTTATTAGCCTTCAGTATTGATCTGTTGTATGAAAACAGTACAAAGGTATGATCGATTAGCAGGCGCTGAACTTGTTTGACTCTGCGCTGCAGGTAGTCTGAGAGAAAAAGAAGGGGAGGGTGGACCAGTCGAAGCCTTGGCACTCATGTCCCAGGCTCTGCGGGTTTGTGGCATCGCCGATGCCAAAGAATTTGCTGAGGTGAATCAGTGGCACTATCTCCCAATGACCACATCGCACCGGATTGATAAACTGCTTCATAATTTCATCTAAATGTTTATGCCATCATTTTTATCGAACACTGGCTCAATTTACTACAGCCCGTCTTTCAAAATCAATGGCCATTGATTAAAAAAATTGATTTTTTTTAGGGAATGTGAAAGTCAGACATCCGTACATGTTAATAATACAAAAGGAGATCAAGTATGGGCTGAAAGCTCTAAACAGCTTGTGTAGACCTGCCACAATTTTACTGCCAATTTAAGTGAATTTCGTCATTAAAAAACAATGGAGTGGAGTTTCCACCTACTGTCCTTGCTCTAGCTGTATTTTTTCCACTATATATTCCCCATAGTGCCATATACACACATATGTCCTGAAGTTAACCAGCCATATTAAGATTCTACAGAGACACTGTCATTCTGCCTCAAGAGGGATGAAAACATTGTCAGGAAGCTACTGGCTGTAATGAGTGGCAGGGTTACCTACCACGGTGAAATCTTAATGAGGGATGGTGCTTTTTGCTGTGCGTTCTCACTGCAGAAATAGAGGAGAGGTCCACACGCTGCATTGTAGAGCCATTATTCCTTCATTTAATGTACAACCGAATGCAAGGCCACAGGAAATAACAATTAGCACGTTAAAATCATTAATAGAAGAAAAAAGGTCTTTCAACAGATTACGTTGACACGCAATATTTCCTTTTGTGAATGAGATTGTTATGGATGAAACAGAAGCCAGTGTGTTTGTGTTTATGTAACAAGATGGATGAAATTGCCTTAGGAAAGGGGCTTTTTACAGATACTTAACACTAATTAAAAAATTCACGCTCTTTCGAATTACTGTTCAAAGAGAAGTTGGGACTTAATTCATGACACTTAAAATAATCTAATCATTGTTGACATGCTCCATTAGCTGATGAGCATACTGTGGCACTAATAGTAAAGGGCAACACATTTAAAATAAATTCAGCTCAAATAGAAGTACTTAGGTAGATGCCAGTGGCTTCACTAAATAATACTTGTGAATGAGCTAAAATATTTTCAAAAAGTCCTGCTAATATGCTTTTAATATCTTTTGTATGGTACTACTGTAGTAATCACTTAGTTTAGAACTAGAATTCAAAGTACACATGCAAAGTAAACAAGATATTAAGAGACTGGCATTTTTGACTGACCTAAAATGATCAGTATGTGAGGCATTGTAAGGGAACACCAGACTCAGAGACAATATGTTAATGAACCCCAAACAGGTATATTTATTGCAGGGTTGTGTAAAATGGCAAACGGGTAAGATGGTTGATAATTATACCAATATGGATGATGATATAACTTTACTTGCTTGGAGATGAGAGTGGTGATGAGAGGATGACCAGATTGGATGAGTGGGATCACACACCTCACAGGAAAGTGGAGCAGTTAGTATTGTTCTTAGTGAAGGAGATGATGAAGATATCACAGGTGACTACACAGGAGATACACTGGAGGTAACAGGAGACTTGGAGAGAAAATAGGAGAAATATTGGAGATCTCTGGAGTAACGCTGCAAATCACAGGAGGGATCATAGGAGAAATACACTGGACATTCACAAGGTGAATCTGTTTCCCACGTTGAGGCCAAACAATGAGTGAGTGTGAGGTGTGCACTTACATGCAGGGTAGTGATTGCAATGATGATGAGGATCGTGTGAGAATGATTAGAACTCTGGTGAGTGTGTTCTCTAGGTGTCCGTGACAGGCATTGCTATTTAGCATTGCCCAAAAGAAATTTTATTTCTGTAAAATTGCTCTCATCTCATATCTCAGTTGATGTTATGAGATGTTAAGGAGTTAAGGTCCATTCACACCAATGGCGATAAAAATAATGATAACTATAATCATAGTTTTAATATTTCTTCTAATGTTGCGTTTTATTTGTACTTAAGTTCCCAGTTGGAGATTTTAACTGGAACACCCTCCCAAGTTGGAGTTTCAACTTGAAATCTCAGAGGAATCGCAACAACTCCAACTTCAGAGTCCAATATGACTGCATCAACACAAGGGAAACAGTAGTAATATATTGTTTATGAGCACTCATGTTTGTCTGTGTCTCAATAAACTCAGTGGTGAACAATACTATTCAACCTCTATTTGTGGACATGATACTATTGCATTATCTGTGCAAAATACTGCTTTTTATTTTTTTTATGGACAGGTATTGTTAACAATAGACGTGTCCATCTTGATTTTCTGACTTCTCTGCTGGAACACGATCCACTTGGGTGCAACGTCATTCCCAGCTCCAACATCTGACTTCTGATGTAAATGGAATGCAGCATGATTCTATAATAATAACAAACTATTAGGATAACAACAAAGAGGAGTAATATCTTTGGAATCAATTTCAGAATGATTTTTTTCCATCTGATGAATGCTAAAACATTGACAGCCAATCAGAATCCACCTGACTTGAACATTTAAAGCAGCAGACGACAGAACAGCACACATATACAGTGTAAACAGAAAGCTATCATCCATTGACATGGATGCTATTTATCATTCTTGGTGCGAGCAGGTCCTTACTCAGTTGTGTTTAAAATATTCATATATCAGATGTTACCTCTAATACTGTTTAGTAGAGAAATATAAATAAATAAGAGTCCAGACCCATGAAATGTATAGTATGTGAATAACATAGCTCAGATAATTTGGTTTTAAGAATTTGATGAGAAATCTTTGAATTTCCAGATTTTTTGTACTTTGGCTAACCTGAGCACTGTTTGAGACACTGTTTTAGATCAGGGGTGTCCAAACCTGGTCCTATAGGGACACTGTCCTCCAGAATTAAGCTCCAACCCTCAACACATCTTCCTGGAAGTTTCTAGTATGCCTAGTAAGACCTTGATTAGCTGATTAGCTAAACTCTACAGGGCAATGGCCCTCCAGGAGCAGGTTTGGGCACCTCTAGTTTAGATCTTTTCTGAATCTGTAGAGGAAACGTGTTTTCTCAGGAGAAAACTTCTAAAATAAGCAAAACTGTCAATTTGCTCTCTGTTACATCTCACTGATGTCTAAAAGAAAAAATTGAGATATTAAAGTGATCTCATTTGTGATTTAAATTAGTTTGAAGCAGCGAAGTGAAAACATCTTTAATGCTACTACCAAAAAAAAAAAAAATGTTAACATAAAATGTTATTTTATGTTATGGAGGTAAATGATGTGCTCCAGTGCACCCTGTCGCACATCTAAACTATTATTCAAACCTTTTAGTTTGAATAAATGTTCAAACTAAACATTTAGTTTGAACGCTCCATCTGACTAGTAAGACAACTCTCAAATAACTGCTATGATGACTTTTGTTCTACCCACTTAAAAGATAGAAGTACTTGCACTGTCCAAT
>JAFVLL020030940.1:0-17794 GCA_021397915.2 Tor tambroides
TTGACACACGTGCTTCAACAACCGGTCGAACAAAGAATGTTCTCAATAGCGCTTTCAGCGCAGCATCGAGAGTAGCTTTTGATAAGGGAACAGACAGCACATGATAGAAGGGAGATATTTTTATTTGCTTCAAGAAATAAAAGACGACTTGGAACCCTCAACTAAGAGTCACGCAATACCCGGTCTATCAAAACTTCTTGCAACCCTTCATTTTTTGGCCTCCGGTTCTGTTCAATGTACTGTGGCTTCTTTATTTCTTTATTTTTTATTTGCGACTACTCTAATCTGCACTGCGCTTGGTATATTGTGTTGGTTGATATGTAAATGAGATGTTGCGTCTGTGTTCTTTAATTTGCGCAGTTGTTAGTAAATCACCCACAGAAATTTCCACGCCCATCGGCACTGTTTTGGAATTGCGCTCTCGAGCTAATTTGCCCTGCTTAGTAAAACTGGCCCTTAATTTCACTTGCCACTTGTCAGAATGATAGACCAGATTATTCGTTATATTTATGAAGTTTTCACTACCATCATAAGGGTGAGGTTGGTAATATATATATATATATATATATATATATAGGTTCAAAATGTAATTTGTTCCTGTGATGACAGAGACATTGCTCCACATCATTCTTCAGAAATCATTCTAATATACTGATTTGGTGCTTAAGAAACATTTCTTATTACTATCCATGTTAAAATTGATTGAAAATTGATTTTTTTCTGGATTATTTGATGAATAGAAAGCATGAAAATCTGTTGTAACATTAAATGTTTTTACTGTCACTTTTGATCAGTTTAATGTATCCTTGAATAAATGTCTTCATTTTTTGGTACAGTTTTATTAGTGTTGTTGTATTTAAAGGCTGATATAAAAGATTCATTGTTTTAGAGCAGAAATGAGACTGAACTCACAGGCCCAGTGCAGGTAAGACCATCGTCATCCGCCACCTCACACTGCGCATCGCACTCCAGGCACACCGAACCATTTGCGAACTCGCGTACATCCCTATAAAACAGAAAGAGAAAGGGAACAAAGACAAACATGAGGTAACATAACACGCTACAATGACACATAACCACTTCAGAACACGCAAGGTTCAAAAGCAGCATGTCAATTTTCAAAGTTCTTTTAGGAACTCCTACCCAAGGATCTAGACTATTCAATCACTAGCCTTTTAAAGTCAAGACAACTTTCCATTCTCAGACCAGATATTAAATACACTTCAGATTTCAGGACTTGAATGAGGTAAGTCTGAATCACAGGCAGTAAAAGAAGAGCCATCACACACAAACAGACTGGTAGATTGTGAACGCACAGCCAAAGGGAATTCAGCGCCCGAGGCACTGCGAGGCCGTAGGGAGGCAATAGTGAAATCTAACACA
This sequence comes from Tor tambroides, assembly GCA_021397915.2. Lineage (NCBI taxonomy): Eukaryota > Metazoa > Chordata > Actinopteri > Cypriniformes > Cyprinidae > Tor > Tor tambroides. Next base: position 1,384 of record JAFVLL020030940.1, read on the forward strand.
TCCGCCAGGTGTTTACAGCACTTCTCAGATGGCTGCCACAGCTGGCAAACACAGTTACTATTGACCAAAAGCAAACAGTCAGCCTTCACCACCTATCGAGGTGACAATTCATCAAGCACATTCAGGGACACCTCAAAGCACCACACTGAGGAAATCAGCCAGGGACCTCTGAAACAAATGATCACAAAATGGTTCAATACGGGAAAACACAGTCGCTTCCCAGTCCCATCACTCCTCTGAAGACGGTAGTGACATTTTAGAAGCTGACATCCGTTGACGTGACAAGTGGAGGATGGTGGCTCAGCAAGAGAGGAAAATATGTATAGCAAAAGTGATTTTTTTATTACTATTGACATGTTTCCTCAATGAGTGCTAAATTAAATGACAATTAATTATTCTTTATCTAAAAAGCACAGCACATTTTAAATAGACTGTGAGGAAAGCTTTTTGAAGACCCTTTTATCATTAAAGGACTTTTCTTTTTCCCTTTATGTAAACGTTAACTTCACAGGCTCTGTGGTGTTTGCATGTTCAGAGTCCACCACATGGTTCACTCTGTGTTCTCTCAAAAATCCAAAGTGAAATGTATTAATACTACAATGAAGAAAAAAAATGTTAACATGACTGACTGAATTTTGTAGATTCATAAACAACAGCAGAAGTACAAGCTAAATACAAAAGATACACTACCGTTCAAAGTTATGGGGTCAGAATGATATTTTTTCTTTCTAGTAATAATGTGAAGAATTGTTATAATTTAAAATAACTGTTTTCTTTTAATGTATTTTGAAATGTAATTTATTCCTGGGATGGTAAAGCTGAATTTTTAGCAGCCATTATTACTCCAGTCTTCAGTGTTACATGATTGTTCAGAAATCATTCTAATATGCTGATTTGATGCTCAATTTCTTATTATGTCAAAGTTGATATAAAATGTTGCTTAATATTTTTGTTGAAATGGTGATATATTTTTTTCAAGATACTTTGATGAATAGAAAGTTGAAAAGAACAGCATTTATTTTGAAATAGAAATCTTTTGTAACCTTAAACAAAAATAAACATCTTTACTGTCACTTTTGATCAATTTAATGCATCCTTGTTTAATAAAAGTTTACATTTTAGTACTAAAGTATAAAAATTGACTGGCCCCAAACTCTAGAATCATATTGACCTCTCTGATATCGTCTGACACTGAAAACTGCACTCTAGCAATTTCATAGGGACATTTTCACTTCAGATGCAACGCATTCGAGTGACTGGATCACAAAGCCATCTGGACTTGATTTACCTGTTTTTAGCACTAGCCACTTTGTGATCCAATATCTGAGACAGGCACAACAAAAACTGTCATAATCATCTTCAAAAACTTTCATATAGAGCTCAAACACACCACATTAGGTATCTTCATTTTTTTTTTTTGGTTGTTTGTTCCAAAATACAGAGTGAATCATCTTGTGCGAACAGTGAGTGTGACCGCAGAGGTCGACAAACAGTGGAGAGACAGAGAAAACACAGACTCTGAGATCACCCTGCAAAAACAGATATATATATATATATATATATATATATATACACACACACACACACAAACAGCACAGATATTGAAGCACTGGGTGACGCGTGTGGGACGGGTGAGTAGGCAGACTTGACAGTGCGAGACAGTGATGCGTCTGTGGCCGTGCCGTACCTCTCCAAACCCGCCTCCTGCTTCTCGACCACATAGGGCCTGGTGAGCAGCTTGGGCCTAGAGCCAGCCAGTCTGCAAGGCAAAAGAATCATGTGGGACGATCGCAGGGTGCACGATCCCTGGTGCTGATTCACTTTCAACCAACATGGATATGGCATACAAATAAAAAAAACAGGCACCGATCCATGTTTGTCCTAGTTAAAACACACAAAGGACGAGCTTCCTTTTTAAACGGGCAGATGCTGTTGTTTTAGAATATGAAAATGGATGCCGTTTGTTTATTGTCTTGTTTTAGCTCTGGGCAAAGGAGAAAATAAATTTCACTGCTTCGCTCAGTCAAATCAATCAAAAGCTGATATTCGTCTTTCCCTTCGAGCAGTACGTAAGCACACAACAAATAAAGAGGGAACTCAAAACCAATCTGTAAATTACTTTATTCACTGCACTGATCAACACCTTTAGTGTTTACTTATTCCAATTCTCTAAACCAACAGAAAGAGCTTATCAATGCTAAACCAGTTTTTGAGGAATTAGACAAACAATCACTACCAAAATGAAATTTCATGCTGGTTTGTTACTGGTTGATTTTCTGGTAAAGATGGAAGCCTTGCTGGTTAAGCTAGTTAAGCACCCTGGCAGGAACATCAGCACACCAGCATCCAAAACACAACTTATTGAACCTACAGCGGCTCAGAAAACAAAATGATTAGATTTACCCTGGGTTTTTTAGGAATTTATGATGAGATAAAGACACTGGGTACCGTGAAATAACACAAAGACAATACATAAATAAATAAACCGTCAATATATTACTGGCTGCACATGAAACAAGAAAGGACAACAAGAAGAGAGACAGACTTCCAAAATATGTTTTCTACAGTGCTTTGGCACACTTTACAAATCCACCCACTCCACTTTCATGTGTGATTAGTCAAACTCTTTATATCTACAGTATTTTTGCTTTTATTAAATAGTTATTTTTTCATTAAATGAAGGTTAAACTTATTCTAATATACAGCATCTCACAAAAGTGAGTACACCCCTCACATTTCAGCAACCATTTTAGTATATCTTCTCAAGGGACAATACTATAGAAATGAAACTTGGATATATTTTAGACTAGTCAATATGCAACTTGTATAGCAGTGAAGATTTACTGTCCTCTGAATAGAACTCAACATACGGCCATTACTGTCAAAAAAGCTGGCAACAAAAGTGAGTACACCTTAAGTAATAACAGCTATACTTCGTTTAACCATGCAAAGACACATGTCCTATTCATCATGTTCATGTTTTTGTCTGCTTGACAGAACCATACAAATGTGTGTATCTTGTATTAGAGCAGTTAAAATTTAGTGCTTTGAGTACAATTCTCTCATAGTGACCACTGGATGTTCAACATGGCACCTCTTGGCAAAGAACTCTCTGAGGATTTGAGAATTAGAACTGTTGCTCTCCACAAAGATGGCCTAGGCTATTGGAAGTTCAGTAACACCCTGAAACTGAGTTACAGTACAGTGGCCATTGTCGTACAGAGGTTTTCCAAGACGCGTTCCACTCATTACAGGCCTCGCAAGGTTCGATCATAGAAGTTAGGTCCTGTGCATCAGGTGCAGAAGATGACTTCAAAAAACAGATGCATGAGTGCTGCCAGCATTGCTTTAGAGGTTGCAGAAGTGGAAGGTCAGCTTGTCAGTGCTCAGACCATATGCCGCACACTGCAACAAGTCAGTTTGCATGGCTGTCATCACAGAGTGAAGCCCCTTCTGAAGCTGGCTCACAAAAAAGCCTGAAACAGTTTGCTGAAGACAACCTGTCCAAGAGCATGAATTACTGAAACCATATCCTGTGGTCTGATGAGACTCAGATAAACTTGTTTGGCTCAGATGGTGTCCAGCATGTGTGGTGATGTCCTGGTGAGAGGAGTACCAAGAAAACTGTCTTGCCTACAGTCAAGCATGGTGGTGGTAACATTATGGTCTGGGGCTGCATGAGTGCTGCTGGTACTGGGGAGCTGCGGTTCATTGAGGGAATCATGGATTTCAACATGTACTGTGACATTCTGAAACAGAACATGAGCCGAATGGCAGTTTTCCAACATAATAACGACCCCAAACACACCGCCAAGATGACAACTGCCTTGCTGGTGAAGGTGATGGAGTGGCCAAGTCTGTCTCCAGACCTGAACCCTATTGAGCACCTGTGGGGCACCCTCAAGCGGAAGGTGGAGAAGCACATGTGTCTAACATCCAGCAGCTCCATGATGTCATTATGGAGGAGTGGAAGAGGATGCTAAACAACTCTTGCAGCTCTGGTGAACTCCATGCCCAGGAGGATTAAAGCAGTGCTAGATAACAATGGTGCCCCTACAAAATGTTGACACTTTGGACACAGTTTTGACATGTTCACTTAGGGCGTACTCATTTTTGTTGCCAGTTATTTGGACAACAATGGCTATATGTTGAGTTATTTTTAGAGGACAGTAAATTTGTACTTCTATACAAGCTGCACATTGACTACTCTAATATATATCCCAGTTTCATTTGTGCAGTATTGTCCCTTGAGAAGAATTGTTGCTCAAATGTGAGGGGTGTACTCACTTTTGTGAGATACTGTACATCTTTCCTACTTTTTAAATGCCTTTAAAGTGATAGCTCACCATTTAAAGTTAAAATTCTGTCATTTGTTCACCATCAAGTCATTCTAAACCTCTATAACTTTCTTTCTTCAAAAAAAAAAGAAGATATTTTGAAGAATGTTTCAACTGTCTCTCTCTATACAATGAAAGTCAATGGAGCCAAGGGGAATTTTTTTTTTTTTTAGTGTTTCACAGAAGAAAGACATATAGGTTTGGAATGACATAAGGATGAGTAAATGTTCACAGAAATTAAATTTTTTGGTGAACTATACTTATATTTGTCACAGAACCAGTCTATCAAACATAAGCTATGAAAATCCATCATAAAAATACTATTAAATTGTTTAAACATTTATTAATAACATAAGAGCATGAATTAATGTCATTAAGAATTATGTTATAAAACCACTTATTGTGTGGAAAGGATTTTTTACATATTTTTACATATATTTGTCTACTGTTGGAATCTGCTAGTAGACACATTAAATAAACTAGTGAGTTTGAAAAGTGTGTTTTAAGAGTTTATTTTCTATTTCCACAGGGTCAAAAGTGCCCATAGTTGAGGAAACGTGTGTTTGTTTATCTGCCCTAAATCTTAGCGCCTTTGTGAAAACAAAACCAAGGCTTTACTCAGTTCTTCATTCTGTCACGGTGCTCCACACACCGCTGTATTTGGTGTAGACGTCATATGAGGTAGGAGATGTACCCGGCTCATCTAGTTCACCCAAACACTGTTATTTGTTTTCCAGCTCAACCGAGCTTACGTTTCATCATTGCAACCTGCTCTCCAAAGCCAGGGGACGTGCTGCTCTGCTGTTTTGTTATTGTTTGTCTAGAGGATGGAGCCATGAAACTGGGTGAAATCCCTGGAGAACAGAGCTAGCTATAGTTCAATCTTAGGAATACACGTCTTCTACAAGCGAACATTAATAAACAATATCATGAAGTGTATTCAAATGATTCTACAACATAGCTTGGGTGCACTTGTGAAACTTGAGATTTGTAGATTCATGTAGTAAAACTCCTGTACAAATAAAGTGTTGTGTTATATATTAAATATCTGTGGGGGTGTTGCATTTAACAACTTACCCTTCATGCAGGTTGCAGGATTCGACACAGGTACGTCCCCTGCTAAAGAACCGACAAGACAGGCACTGGTCCGGCCCCGGACCCCAGCAGCCAGCATCAGAGCACAGCAGGTCACATATCATACGATCCAAAACTGCAAAAAAAATATGATGATCATTAATGCAAGAGCATTCATGCCAGTAAATAACTAACTTTCTCTTAGTTTCCTAACATCTTGCATCTATCCTACCACTGTGTTTGAAAAGTGGCAAATATATATACAATGTATATGTGTATAACGTATATATAATGTTACAAAGGATTTCTGTTTCTAATAGATGCTGTTCTTTAGAACTTTTTTATTTATCAAAAAATCCTGAAAGAAAATGTATCACTGTTTCCACAAAAATATTAAACCAAATCAGCATATTAGAATGATTTCTGAAGAATGATTTTCATCTAATGACACTAAGGACTGGAGTAATAATGGCTGTTGAAAATTAAGCTTTGCCATCATAGGAATGAATTACACTTGTATTGAATTACAATTGTAATTCTATTTTTATACCTTTATAATTATTTATATAATTGTTTTTTTTAATCATTTTAAATTTATTTTATATATTTTTTATGTATTAACATATTTACAGCAAATATGGTTATAGAATTTATACCAATATATTTTAAATTATGTTGTGCAAATTGTGCAAGCTTGTTCATTTATTTTATAAATGCTTCAAGGTGTCACAATGAAAAACTAATTTCTATCCGTAGCTGCATTTCAATCTATTGCACATTTGTCTCAGAATGGTGCTGTCAGTCCACCCCTGGGAAACATCCAGTTGATAAGAGGGAAAAGATCCTTTGTAAAACCGTGATTGAACACAATGTACACGCCATCTGTGAAAAATGCTACTTGTCCGATTATGGCTGTATTACACCTGTAAGAAGCTGGCTGTATATGAACCGCTGTATTTCAATTTGAAATGAGGACAGAATGGTCCGGGCGCCCACCCACTGAGGCACTGGATTTTGCAGCAGCTGGAAGACCGTTTTAAAATACTGCTGACACAACTTCAGCATGTCTCACAGACGTCCTCCTCAACTGACAAACTTCTGAGACTAATAATGAGGATTTCATCACCAAAGAGCATACAGAGGGTCAAATGTAAGCAAACTTGTGAGCATGTGAACAAAAAGTCAGATGTTCTTCCTTTCACTGAAGCTCAGGATGCTCTTAGGAACACCTCAAATAATGATGGATTTTACAGCAAAAACCTGTGGAGTTGATGCTGCTTAAGTGCTGCTGACATTAAAGGAAAATGGGGGCAAATCAATTACTAGAAATTTCAACATCCAATTTTAAATTTTAACTCAAACGGTTATTTAAATAGAAATTTATAATATTTTTATATATTTTATAAAATAACTTTATTTACTTGTTTAATAATTAACCAAACTGACCATAATTTTAAACATCCAAAACAATAAAGACAAAACATAAGACAAATAAAATACTGTTTCATTTCTAAATGTTTAATTTTTACTAAAATTGTAATGCTGCTAATATAATATATAAGAAAAACATTAATAAAAAAATACAAATTAGGGGGCTTCATGTTATATGTAATTTTTTGTAGTTTTGGATGTTTTAAAATTATGGTAAAAAAATTATGGTAAAAAAATCTATCATAAATATAATAGTTTTAATAAAATTGTCGTGTTATAGTTATTTATTCTTTAGTTAATTATAATTAATTTAGTTATATATATATATAACATTGCATAAGTATTCAAACCCTTAACTCTGTACTTAGCTGAAGCACCTTTATAGCCTCAAGTCTTTTTTGTTTGATCCGACAAGCTTTGCTCACCAGCATTTGGCAATTATCTGGCATTCTTCTCCTCACCTCTTCACATCTCAAGCTCTGTCGGGTTGGGTGGGGGAAGATGCACATTTTCAGGTTTCTCCAGAAATATTTGATTGGGTTCAAGGCCAGGCTGTGGCTGGGCCACTCAAGGACATTCACAGAGTTGTCTATAAGCCACTCTTGCTGTGTGTTTAGGGTCATTGTCCTGTTGAAAGGTAAACCTTCTGCCCAGTCTGAGGTTCTAAATGCTCTGGACTGAGTTTTCATTAAGGCTATCTCTATATTTTGGTGCATTGAGCTTGTCTTCTACTCTGATGTGTCCCTCAGCCTCTGCCGCTGAAAAACAGCTCCACAGCATGAGGCTACCAGCACACTTTACTTTTGGGATGGTACTCTGCAGGTGATCAGCAGAGCTGGTTTCCTTCAAACATGATGCTTAGAATTGAGGTTCATCATGCCAAAGAATATTGTTTCTCAGAGTCTGAGGGTCCTTTAGGTGCTTTTTTGCAAATTCCAAGTGGGTTTTTGTGTGTCTTCACTGAGGAGAAGATTGAGTCTTGCCACACTGACATAAAACCCAGATCGGTGGAGTGTTGCAGTGATGTTTGTCCTTCTGCAGGTTTCTCCCATCTGCATATATGATCATGGAGCTCAACTAGAGCGACCATCAGCTTCTTGGTCACCAGTCTAGACAAGACCCTTCTCCATCAGTTGCTCAGTTTGGCCAGGAGGCCAGCTCTAGGAAGAGTCCTAGTTGTTTCAAACGTCTTCCATTATGGATAATGAAGGCTACATGATTCTGTGAACCTTCAATGCAGCAGAATTTTTTTCTGAACTCTTCCCCAGATGTGTGGCTTGACACAAACCTGTTTCTGAGCTCTACAGGCAGTTCTTTTGACCTCAGAGCTTGGTTTTTGCTCTGATATGCATTTTCAGCTGTTAGACCTTTTATTAAGATGTGTGTGCCTTTCCAAATCATACCCATTGAGTTGAATTTGCCACAGGTTAACCTCACTCGAAGTGTAGCAAAATCTACAAGCAATATGAATGCTCCTGAGCTAAATTTCAACTGTCCCAGATAAGGGTTTGAATACTTATGCAATGGAATCATTATGGTGTGTGGAGTGTAGATTGTTGTGGAAAAAAAAAGTAATTTAAAGCGGTTTAACATAAGGCTGCAACATAACAAAACATAAAAAAAGAAGGGGTTTGAATACTTCTGCAAGGCACTGTATATATATATATATATATATATATAATAACTATAATACAATACTTTTATTAAAACTATTATATTTATGATACATTTTTTGACCATAATTTTAAAACATCCAAAACTACAAAGAAGACTGAAGTTTAGACAAATAAAATACTTTAAATTTCGACTTTCATGTACATTTTCCAATTCAACTTTTCACTCAAATAGTTATGTTGCTAACGTAATATGTAAGGACAAAATTGCTTTCAATTAGAAAAGAATGAATGTAGCATGTTATTTTAAGGACTGATTCTCTAAGGAGAGTTTTATTTTACTGTAAGACCTGTTGAACACCTGGGAGGAATTATTTTCTATGTGGTTACATTTATTTGCAAAAATCAATGAATGAATGAGCAATGACACGTAAAAGCACTCCAGACAGCACTATACAAAAAGCCCAGCATTTCTCAGGGAACAACATGTACCAGTTCAAGGACCAACTTGGTGCTTAGAGCAGGTATCCAACAGCATGAAGAATGACACAGAGAAGTGGGAAGCCCTTTCAGCTGTACGTTTGTGGCAGATGGATCAAAAAGATGCCAACTTCAAAGTTTTAACCTGGTTGAAAACACACAATTTGGGTTGTGTTGATGTCAAAAGCAGTGCTGAGTTGGTTTCCAGGGAGATAGGTAAAAGCCAGGGGGATCGCTAAGCCCTACAAAAGGCTACGGTTGCTGCGAGACATTAATGATTGCTGTTGCATCACAACATCCTGCGCAATGGAAAAGAAGGGGAAAAACAGCTTTTTAGATAGTCATAAACATCATTCAGCAGCGAGAAAAGAGAGAGTTCTTAAAGACAGAGGTCAAAGTAAATTCCCTGTGGTGATTACAGCTTCTCCTAGAAAAAAAAAATCATCTGAAATGTCAGAAATTGTTGCAGGGTCTCCCTGCAATTAATTCCCTGTGATCGTTTATAGAGCGACTTAACATTTGCAGAGAACGGGTAATTAGATTGGTGGTCCGTGCATAAACCTGAGGCATTTGGGGTATTTTTTCAGGCTTACGGTAGCATTGTTCCACACGTCTTCAAGTCTTCGAAAAAAAAAAAAAAAAAAAAGAACTCAAAGAACTGTGTGTTCTGGATCTCAGGGTGATTTTGAAGGATAAAAAGGGAGAACGAAGTAGGGGGCTTGCATCAGTTCTCGTCTTTCACAGCAGAGTGAGACTCTGATCATCTGACACCTCCTGACCCCCTCCATCTGCGGAAGAACCCGGGGCCCTCATGGTCCCCGCTAGGCTCAGTGAGGTGCACTGACCCAGGCAGAACGACAGGTATGAGGGAGCTGCACCAACACCTTACAAAGTGACCGAGTTTACTGCCTCAAATTCAGCAAGCTCTGCGTGAGACGTCATGAACTCTCTATGTGGTTCGGGTAAACCAGGACAAACAGCAGCTGGGAGCCAGAAAATGATCCTAGACTTAAGACATCTTCTCACAGGTCAGATGCTGTAGATTGGCAAGTTTTTTTTACATTTTATGTAAAACACCCCTCTTAGTAGGCATTACTTGACCAGACCTCAAGTCAAACATCTCAAAGCCAAATGTAATTGTTGTAAAACTGGCGATGGACTCACTGCATTCCTTGGGGTCGCGGTTGTTGCGGATCAGGGCCTTCTGGGTGTTGGTACGGAAGAGTCGCGTCCAGTTGACGGTGTTGTAGTAGCAGAGTTGACTGTTGTTGGTGACGTACACGTTTCCAGCACTGATCTCACTGAGAGACTGCAGCTTCAATGAGGAAATCCACTGCTGCTTTAGCACCAGAAGAGAGATGCCACTGAACACAAGAGAAAAAAAAAGAGTGGTTACTATTAATATTTTAAAGAGGGGTTCATTTAATTATGAAATGTCATAATTGAATACATACACAATATTACACACACAAATACTCAATGTCTAATCAATTTAATCACATATGTAATTTTTCCTGTGAAAATTACACAATTCTTTACATTAACTATTTATGTATAATATTTTTGATTAATATATTAATACGTTTAATTTCATAATCAACTAATTGGTCAAATATTCTGACGATTAATCAAGTTATCGGTCGATTATTCTGATGATTAATCGAGTAATCAGATAATTATAATTAATTTTTTTGTTGTAATAAAAATAGACCTTAGCGAACAATAGCCTTTAAAATGACTTACAATACATATAATAGCAATGAGGTAATAATAATTAGTTCAAATAAAGTATCAAAAGCAAGTAATAATATACAGTAGTTTTATTGAATAAAACTGTTAAAATACATAATGTATTATACACAATAGAGCTAATGTACATTCCGCGTGATAATAAATGACTGCAAAGGGCGCCAACGGCCTGACAGTTGTTTTTACACATTACTGCGCAATCTAATCCTTGTTTCATATAGACAAAACATCATTTAATTCAAATGTCCACTTAATCTTTAATATTTGGGCATTTCTTTTACGACAGAAATGCTACAGCCACTGTAATTTCTTGAATATGTGTATCAAAAGTTCTAAACTCAGAGCAAGAGTACAAACCTTTATTTTGAAATCGTGATGAACAGTTAGTACATTGAGAAAGATATGTTGGTGTAGGTTTATTCTCCTGTGTTGGTGTAGGTTTATAAATGATTTACCTTAAAAATCCGATGAAATGGTGCACGTTGTGTTCCCAGATGAAAGTTATAATAAAAACAAACGGACAGCAATATGCAGAGATGGAGTTTGAGACACTCCACACACGTAAATAATAACAGGTCATCAGGAGCACCATTTACTGTGAACCTGCACCACATATATTTATTTAATTGAATCGTACCGTTTGTGAATTCACATTAGCATTATGCTTTATTATGATTTGGGGTTTAAATGGGTTTAATATACCATGCAGCCTTGGATAATAATGCATTTCATGGATTCTTGTCTATCCATCCATCCATCTCTGTTGAAAACTATTAAAATAAATTAACTATAAAAATTATATTATATTTTATAAAATGACTGTTCTTTACTTTTTCAATAATGAAACAATCTAAATTAATACACTAAATTGACAGACATAATTTTAACATCCAAAACAATAAAGAAGACCAAACTTTGTTTAGCCAGAAGACGTTGAGACACAATGGGGAAAAAAAAGAATGAAACAAAAGAACGAGATCTGACACAAAGAAAGCTACAATGAACAAAAGGCACGAGCGATTTGTCAGTATGAGAGATGCTGTTGCATTTCTAAAGCAAGTGTTTAGCTTGCGTCCTCCATCTAGCGTCGCTGAGGATCTCCCACTTCAGATGTGATGAGATCGGTTAATGCCGAGGCGTAATCACAACAGTGTTTTAATCACAGGCAGGCGTGCTGAAGAGCACATCAAAGGGGCTTTGAGACGGCCGTCAGCAGAGAGTCAGAGAGCAGCAGCAGAACGTGCAGGTGCACTTAGACACTGACATCGCTCTCATCTTGTTGATCTGCCTCTCTGATACTTCTCTTCTGTTTTTCTCTCTACCTTTCTCTCTCTGTGTTTTGTGCCAGACACATCAGACACAGAGCACATCATGTGACAGACGGTAATTGGTACAGTGGTACAGCTTTCAACAAATGACCCCCCAAATGTTAAAACAGGCTGGTGGATCTGCGCTCCTGCTCTCTTCTGCCTCTCCTGACTCTTTAACTCTATAAGCAAATGGGTGTTGCACTGTCTGAATACAGCTTTTCATTCGTCTTCTTTGAACTCTTGGCAATAAAGCCTCGGCCTCTTTAGAAAACACAAAAGAGGGGATTCACTAAGAATGAATTACGCTGTTTATTTGCACATGCTGTCTGCGGTTTTTTAGTCCAATTCACTAAAAGAATGATGCAAATGAGTAAACAGCAAAATTTGAAAAGAAATCGAGAACCATTAGTCACAAAATTAGTGCTGCGAAACCAGCCAATTTGTGAACCACTATTGATAACACATAAATTATATCTTTGCATGTTCCCTGTTACACAACTATTGTAAACGGCATTTCTCTTTTGCAGCACATATCCAAATAAACAGCCCTGTTCAAACTAAGGATGGTAATTATAATGGTAACTAAAATGGTAATGTTCTAATAATAAACACAGAGGAACAATATTGTTGGAATCATTTTTAGGACATTCTTTTTCCAGCTGATGAACAATACAAACATTGACAACCAATCAAAATCCACCTAAGCATTTAAAGCAGCAGAAGACAAAACTTCAGTGTATAATGAACATTAACAACTTTATCGTCCTGAAGGAGAGGATGGAGTGGAAGCCGACCTGATCATATCCTTCCTTCTGATATTAATTATTTTATTAATATTTCTTGTGTGATTATTAATCAAGTTATTGATCAGCATTTAACCTTCCAGATTGTGTAATGATTCATTTAAGAAGTAAAGCCATCTATAGTAGTATAGATTGAGAAGTGCATTACATGTATTCTTTTTTAGGTCTTAAAGCAAGAGGTGCGAACACATGTGGAGTGTATTCTTTCCTAGGGTCACAAGGCCAGGCTAAGGGGTCAGGATGACCCACCATCTACGTGATGTGCCATTCCCAGAAAGAACTGTGACTTTTAGATGTTGGATAACAGACATTAAAATCCTGTTCTGTCCTGTATTTCTACTGTCCAAGATTTATGACTACATAGTATGTGTGTAACCAACCATACTGATAATATGCTCTCTGAAAGTAGAAAACCTTGAGATGTTGATAAGGGCCTTGTGTGTGTATGTGTGTGTGTCGGCATCTATTCTCCGTGTCAGACTAGTGGACTGTCTCCAGACGCCATCCTGATCAAGCTGAGGTGTCGTCTTCTTCATCTGCTGACGCCTACAATAATCATTTGGAGATATGTTTGAAGTGTTTTACGTCCATATGTGGAGACTGTCTAAGTTTATCTAGTTTATAGAACCAATCAGATTTTGCTAACTCATGTATTGACGCAATTAGCATCCTCTGTTAGAGTATAATTGCCAAGGTCGATGTATTGTACGGTAGAGCGGCCGACGAACTCCTTGAGAGTGTTACAGCTGACTCCTGCCTGAAACTGCAAACTATTTTCTTCAGTAAACTTTTCTTCAATTGAATTTCATCTCTGACTCCGGCTCATCATTTCGACCACAACATACATCATTTCGACCACCCATACAGTCCTTTTGGGTTTTTGACTGTATTCCCCTTACAGTCCGCTGGTGTGGGTGCTTATATTTATCGTTATACTTATATTTATAGTTATAGTTATTGTTCTTGGTGTGAACTGGCCTTTAGACAGCGGCAGAACTTGGTCAGACTGATGTAATACAATATGCACTAAATGTATAGTTCAGTCAAGAAACTCTAGATGGCGCAGACTGAAGGGTTGTTAACATAACTGATGATATTCAGAGAGTTATACGACTTGGGACAAGCTGATTGGTTCATGTTGCTTATGCAGCCAATGAGCTTACTGCCTTGCATTTATATGGCTGGCTAGTGCTCACCTGAGATTTTTGCAGCGCGCTTTCAGAGTTTCTCTGAAACCCTCCACCTTCCCCAGCTCCACCTGTATAGATCTGCTACGGGTTATTTTATACGCTATTTGTGCAGCAGCAGTATGTCTTGAATACTCACAGCACCGTATCGCCATATGCATTGGCAGTAGCAGTTCCTGTACTTGCTTGCAGCAGCAGCAATAATCTACAACTGCAGCAATAACCAACAGCAGCAGCAATTCAGCAGCAGCGTAGCAGATCTATTCCTCCAAGACCAAATACATTAACATTGCCATATCCATCACCATGCTAAAATCTTCCGAGAGTTGTCATGATTGAAATGTGGAGATGTAAATATCATAATTACAATTTTCGAGCACATGAATGATCGAGCGTATTCACAAGTAGGAAACTCAGAATTCTAGAAGAGTTGCAGAATCATGGCTTTGGAAGGAGTGTTTTGATGTGACACACTGCAGAAACACTGATGTATGATATATAGAAATCAGTGAATGGAAAACATTTATAATGCATGGTTTTGCAAGTTATTTCAATTTTACTTGTTATACTTCAAAAGTATTTTAAAGCTTTGATTATGCAACCAAAGAGAGACAAGTGTAAAATGAACCAATCATGTTTCATAGTTTCCAAACATTTACTTTTCATACCATGTGTAAATAAGTGATAGAATTGAATAATTCTTCTTATTTTGAATTCAGGTGTATTTGTAGAAATTATTGTTCAATAAAATTCTTTTGTTTTGTTTAGGTTACATCTGTACTATGTTTCTGAATTGAATGCATGACATGTAATAATGAATGCCTGACTCTGAGTTTCACAGGTGCATCTGAAGGCAGTATTAAACCTTTGGAAGTAGGAGAAGGAAGGGGATTTACTCTGGAGCTGGCAACATAGAGTCAGCCTTGATTCTTACCTGTAGAGAGACCTGCCTCCAATGGTTGCCAGATTGGAGAAGACATTCAGATCAGTCATGTTTTCTGGCCAGGATTGAATGTTTAGAAAACCTGGAAAACACAAGATGACACACTCGGTGAGCCAAATCATCAGCCAACACAGCAGACACAGGTGATTCCACCTACTGTTATTATTAAGAGAAATTTATTACTTTTATTGCAGCATGATAAAAAATCCCTTATTCAAGGTGTATTAAGTCATTAATGAGTGTGGATGAGTAGTGCTGACAGTACAGAGCTACACTGATGTCTTATTTGAGAAATACGACCACTATACAATGCCTGACTATATTTTACTCTCATATCCTGCATCTATCTTCTTTTATTTAATGCAGATTGAAGAGCTGATAGATATAGATCATGGAGACATTTTAATAATGGATTCAAAAAAGGAATTATTTATTGAAGGGAAGACAATCCTGTGCATACACCAAGACAAGACAAACAGGCCCTAAGAAAGAAAAAAAGAGAACTTTCTTATTCAAGGACACGGAGAACATAAATTACTCCAATTACTTTAACAATGCAAAGCCTGGATGGTGCATATTTCCAGTAATGACTGAAATTTGATTGCCTTCAAACTAATTCATTACTTTCAGAGGGACATGTTTGTGCAAAAGTGGTATCCTGTTAAGAGGCTAATATAAATATTATTCCTGTTCAGAGTTTATGGTCATATCTCTAGGCCACAACTTGCAGTTGTGCAAGCATTTCTAGGATTCCTGGCCTGCTTTGTTAAAATTAAGTTTAGATTCCAAGTTCATTAGCATGTCTACCGGAAGAGACTACAGTAAATATTAATGTAGCCCTTTGATTAAGATATTTGCCTCCAGTGATGGTTTTCTAAAGGAGAGAGAAATGGCATTAATAAATCATGAATCATCTAAATTTGACATCTTCTGACATTATTTGAGTTCTTTTCACATTGTTGATAGCCAGACTGTTTATTATTAATGCAAAACCTACAAAAACGTGGCTAAAATTCCATCATGTTCACTCTTAGAAACTCTTTTAAAATTCGAGGTCTGAAATTTAAACGCTTGAGATTTTGCATTTTCTGCTGCCTGTGTCATTTCATCTAAGGTTGTGGAAGCAGATTAGAGGAAGTGCCTCAGTGAGGTGTCGTTAGCTTGGTGTCTGCTGACACTAATTGTCTTAATGACAAAACTGTGCAATGGGAAGTCTGAAGGAGTGTGTGTGCAGTGCCTTGAGAGTGGGCTGCTTGCCTGTCTGTGTTGTAATCTGTTTATTTTACACGTGGAGGTGAAACTTCATCATGCTAATGGTGCTAACGAGGTCCCAGCGAACACCTGTCGGCTCCAGACTAACATCAGGAGAGTAAGGCTGTGTTCGAAATGCCATACTATCATACTACTCTTACTATTTCTGCAGCATGCAGTATGTATGCTGCGCATAGTATGCAAATTTTCTGTATGCATGAAATACCCGGATG
>JAFVLL020030941.1:0-10808 GCA_021397915.2 Tor tambroides
CTGAAGACGCAGAGGATTAACATTACTTACTGTTTTTAAGGGAATGCTCCGATCCCCGATCTGCCTAAATGCATTTGTTCGCGCGAATCATTCGTGATCCAGCTTCATCTACAGAAGAAGTGAGTATAACATTTTTTTATGAATCTTTGCTAATCGCCTTTCCTAATAATGTGCTAGTTAGCCAGTTTTGCGGCTAAAGTAAACAGTACTGCTTGTCACTCCACGGAAGAGAGGGGCGGGGTCAGCAGAGCTCATTAGCATTTAAAGCAACATGGACTAGAATTGCTTGATGAAAACAGAGCTGATTTTGACAGGGTAAAGAAGGTGTTTTTTACACTACCATTGAGAAGTTTTAACCAAAGTATGTTATAGACTTTTCATTAAGACCCTAAAGAATCATATCAACTTGTGGAAAATGGGCATCCGATCACCCCTTTAAGGACTATGCAGACACTACAGTCATCCTGGACTGCACAGAGCTGAGGTGCCAGTGCCCTTCTTCACCTCTTCTCCAAAGTCCCACTGTACTCTCAAAGGGCTGATTGGTGGCTCCTCACGGGGCAGTCACATTTATCTCTCCGCTGTTTGAAACTGTACTGGAAAAAATTATTTTAAATTGCAATAACATTTCACAAAATAACTTTTTTTTTTCTGTATTTTTGATCAAATAGATACAGCCTTGATGAGCAGAAGAAACTTCTTTAAAAAACATTAAAAATCTTACTGATCCCAAACTTTTGAGCAGCAGTGTATGTAATTATCTAATATGGATTTATTAAATTACATATTTTTCTATGAATGATGTTATTTGTTGTTGTTTTTTAGGTAACAATTCATTAGTACCTAAAATAGTATTTTTATAATATACTTATGTTGTTTGTAATGACCAGATTGATAAAACAAGAAATATTTCCGACAATGACTAACAACAGGAAGACGACACAAGTCAAATCACTTGAAATGTTTATTATTCTTGTAAACAAATAACATTCAATAACAGGAGGTACATTTAAGTGGTTACAGAAATGTAACAAATTACCTATGACCATTTGTAAGAGTAAACAAACAACAGAGACAGTTACTGGCCATTTGTAAAAGTAAACAAACATCTCACTACTGCTATTGATTCTGATTAGATTTAGATTAGATTTCTATAGACTCGCTCTGGTCAATTTTATACATTTCTAAAAGTGAACAATAACAATCATCTGGTCATTTGTTTAGATTTCAAAAAAATGAACAATTATAACAAAGTGGCTGAAGAAACTATTGTAACACATTAGCTAATAAAATATTTGAATATTTAAATGAAAAACAACAACAACAACAACTGCTATTTACAGACACAATATGTGACCCTGCACCACAAAACCAGTCATTAGGGTAAATTTTTCTAAGTTGAGATTTATACATCATCTGAAAGCTGAATAAATAAGCTTTTTCATTGTTGTATGGTTTGTTGGGATAGGACAATATTTGGCTGAGATACAACTATTTGAGAATCTGGAATCTGAGGGAGCAAAAAAATCTAAATATTGAGTAAATCACCTTTAAAGTTGTCCAAATAAAGTTGTTAGCAATGCATATTACTAATCAAAAATGAAGTTTTGATATATTTACGGTAAGAAATTTACATAATATCTTCATGGAACATGATCTTTACTTAATATCCTAATGATTTTTGGCATAAAAGAAAAATCGATAATTTTGACCCATACAATGTTTTTTTGGCTATTGCTACAAATATACCCCAGCAACTTGAGACTGGTTTTGTGGTCCAGGGTCACATTTGAATCTCATTCTGATTCTGAACGTGTACATTTGGCTTTTTACCAAAAACCTATTTTATAAAAGTGTCTGCTAAATAAAACACTTCAAATTCAAAAGATTGATAAAAAGAAAAGAACTGAACTATGGCAAGTCAACACTCTCTTAGTCCTGAGAATCTGTGAAGTATTTCAAAAGATGAAAATCTTAAGGTCAAAAACACGATTTTTGCCCTGTTTTTCTGCCAATTTACTGTCTGGAGAAGTTGACGCTAGTAGCCGAAAGTCAGAGCCAGTCTGCAGATTTCAAAGAAAATCATATCCAGTCATCAGAGATCAAAAATGTTTGATATTTTGAGCCAATTTTGAAAAGCATATTGTTTTCATTTGTCACGCGTCTCCTTGGAACAAGGCACATGTTTCTGAGTTTGTTGTGATCAGAACAACTTAAGCAGTGAGTGATCCTCAGTCATTTAATTGTATGATGGCCGGTTTTTCTCAGTGACTATTTACAAAGTTGGTAAGTGTATGATGCCTAGTGTTTGTAAAATCAGTTCAGATTTGAAAAGTCGTGTAATGTATTCCAGCCTTAAGAAAGAAACTCATACAGGTTTGGGGGTTCACCAGCAGCTAGAAAGTTAACTTGAGGGTTAACTATTTTTGGGTGAACTAACACTTTAATATAAGTAAATTAGAGATGCACCGATTGCAATTTTCTTGGCTGATTCAGATTTCCGATTTTTTTAGTAAGTGTGACCTGCCGATTCCGATTTTCTTTCTAAAAACTATAATGGACAGCATATACAAACAAAAATCTATACTTTTTTTAAATGCAAAAAAAAAAAAAAAAAAATACATAATAAAATTATTAAACATTACAATTCCCCCAATCTGGACAAAGTTACAGATGTTCTCTCACTTAAACAACTCTCCAAATAAAGTGCTCTGTGACTAGAAAAGAGGTAGAAATAACAATTAACTGAAAAGGAGTTGCTGTATATAACAAAACAGAAGTCATTTCCCATTGTTTCTTAAATTGTAATTTTTTCACTAACCTTATTAAATGTGTAATAATATGAAACTATAGAGCTGTTACCATTCAAATGAAAACAGTATCAACAAGCTCCATCTTCCACTGCAGGAAACAGAAGCAGCATCTGAAGTGGCATTAGATGTATTTACACGGACTGATGAAGCTGAGGTATCATAAATGCATTTACACTGCAAAATTTCGAATGCCTAAAGAATTTTATAAGATTAATTGTTTTAAATATTTTTTAAACATACAAATAAGAAATGTTGGGGAAAATGCAATAACAGTTTTAAATATGAACCCAAACCATTAGGTGGCGGCGAATGACTGTTTGAATGAGCGAGTCATTGATTCAACAGATTCGTTCAAACGGCTGATTCATTCAGAAACGAGGCAAGTGACTACTGTCTTTATGAACAGTTTACTGAATCATAGACTCACTTGATTCATTCAAAAACGTGGATTCGTTCAGTAACGAAACACCAGTGTGTTGCTCGGAGACACAAAACAGTTCTGCTGTGGATTTGATTGGAACCATATTCGTCAGCGCAATTGAGCAAAAACAGTCAATATTGTGTCTGAAATGTAAGTCAATTCATTTTTACTTCATATTTATTGAACTACCATTGTATAAAAGCACATTGCAATCGTGTTGAAACATTGGTCATGCAATGTTGCGTACCTAAATCATAGCCTGTATTATAAGTTTCTTTCTTTCCTTTTTTACTACCGTAGTATGCATATAACTTTTTGTGTGTGCTGTTGCACTATTTGTTTTGATTTCTGCATGAGTCTCTCTCACACCCTCACTCAGGCTGCGTGAGGCTCATCTGGTACAACATAAATGATCAGTCGTCGTAAGTGTGACGTCAAAACAGACCGGCTTGGAATCGGCAGACCGGCCAGTCAGTCGGTGCATCTCTAAAGTAAATGACTTGAAATGCCTCATATGACTGTTAAGTTTTCTTTAGATCTGAAACTCCTTCTTCAGGGAAGCATGTGAAAGGCTTCTCTTCACTGTGAATTCTCATGTCTCTCCAGTGTGAGTTACTACATGATTCTTATATTCTTTCCTGTCCGTGAAACTCATTCCACACTCATGACATATAAAACTGTTCTGTCTTAAGTGAATCCTCATGTGGGCTTTGAGGTTTCCATTTTGAGTGAAACTCTTTCCACACTGTTGGCAGGTGAAACGTTTCTCTCCAGTGTGAATTCTCAGGTGGACTTTAAGGTTTCCTTGTTGATCAAAACTCTTTCCACACTGAGGGCATATGAATGGCTTTTCTCCAGTGTGAATTCTCATGTGGATTTCAAGGTTTGCTTTTCTAGTAAAACTCTTTCCACATTGTTGGCAGGTGAAAAGACACTCTCCAGTGTGACTCTTCATGTGGAATTTGAGGTCTCCTTGTTGATAGAAACTCTTTCCACACTCATCACATATGTAAGGCTTCTCTCCTATGTGAATTTTTATGTGTGAATTAAGAGCTTGTTTATGTGTAAAACTCTTTCCACATTGAGGACATGTGTAAGGCTGCTCTCCAGTATGAATTCTCATGTGGCCTTTGAGACTTCCTTTTCGAAGAAAACTATTTCCACACTCTTGGCAGGTGAACGGCTTCTCTCCGGTGTGAATTCTAATGTGCCTTTCAAGGATTCCTTTTTGAGTGAAACTTATTCCACATTGAGGGCATGTGTAAGGTTTCTCTCCGGTGTGAGTTCTCATGTGGTCTTTAAGGGTTCCCTTTTTAATGAAACATTTCCCACATTGTTGGCAGCTGTAAGGCTTTACTCCAGTGTGAATTCTATTATGAACTTCAAGGTTTCTTTTTACAGTGAAAATCTTTCCACACTGTTGGCAGCTGAAATTACCTATAGCTCTTGTCTTTTGAGCTCTTTTTCGTGTCGAAGTCTTTTTAGTCTGTGAGCAACTTAAATTGGCGGTTTCTCCAGTGAAGTCATGATGTTTCTCATCTTTGTCTTCCATTTCATTCCGTTCTTGACTCTCCTCTTTATGTGACATCAAGTCTAAATCAGAAAGAAAACAATACAAGTTAACCCCATTTTAAATGGCACAAAGCAACAAACATCAATACATTTAGATATAGAAACCATCAAAACCATTCTAGACTCCACCAACAAGCTACTGAAAGAGGTGTTGTCTGTATTACTCCTTCTCAATACTGCTAGCTCTTTGCTTTCTTTAGGAAATGTCCCAAATACTTTAAGCTGGCACTTATGAACCACTTATGAAACAGCTTGACTAAGGAAAGCTGGGTAACTATAGACATTGCATATTTACCGTTTACGTTAAAATATTTAACAAATTTTTGTCCTCTCAGCCATGTTCAGTAATTCTGAACATATTCAGTCAGTATTTAAGCCCCATTGCAGTACAGAAACTTGCTTAAGGCTACAAATGTTTTTTTTTTTAAACATGTAATCATGATTACATACATTTCTTCAGGTGCTATTAGATCTGTGCTGTGCTGTGATAACACAGACCAAAACTAAAAATTAAAACTAAAAGACTTCCAAATCACATGAGCCAATATTTTATTCACAATAGAACATAGAGAACATAACGAATATTTAAATGGAGAAATTTTACACTTTTATCCACTAAATGAGCTCATTTCAAATTTGATGCCTGCTACATGTCTCAAAAATGTTGGCATGGGGGCAACAAAGGGCTAAAATTTTTTTGAAAAGATTCAACTGGGAGAACATCTAGCAACTAATTAAGTTAATTGACAATACACTGTAGCCGGCAGCCATGTCACCCTGCAGCCCAAGACTGGTTGCCCACTTAAGCTAAGCAGCGTTGAGCCTGGTCAGTACCTGGACAGGAGACCTCCTGGGAAAACTAGGTTTCTGCTGGAAGAGGTGTTAGTGAGGCCAGTAGGGGGTGCTCACCCTGTGGTCTGTGTGGGTCCTAATGCCCCAGTATAGTGACGGGGACACTATACTGTCAAAAAGCACCGTCTTTCGGATGAAACGTTAAACCGAGGTTCTGACTCAAATCAAGTCAAGTTGAGCTTTATTGTCATTCTGCTACATGTTTGGACATATAGTGGAACGAAATGTCGTGTCTCGCAGCACCACGGTGCTACATACCAGTTAAACATACATAACGCAAGTATTAGGAAAATAATAGAGCTATACAACAGTTAACCGTTTGATTATACATATACTATAAATGCTATAACTACTATACACATACACAAACTGAGACTGTACAAAAACTTTACATACATACTGTACATGAAGTTGTGCAAAAGAGATATTTGTACATAAAATTGTGGAAATATATTTTGTACATTAAAATGTTGTGCAGAAGAGAGATTTGGGGGAAGCAGCGCATAGTGCAAAATGATTTTGTAGTGCAATGCACAAGTAAACATATATTATACTATTGAGTCTTTGTAGCAAGGAGTGATTATAGAAAGTGTCTAGTGTGCATATAGTGGGATGAGTGTGTTACTACAGGTGGTTTGTATAGCCCACTCACCTGTGTGTAGCACACTCAGAATTGCTCTTAGGAAAATTTTGTCAACAGTTTTAATGAGTTGAGGGGAGGGGGCTGAGGTGTTCATGGTTTCAGAGGGGGACAGGGAGATTGGAGTTAAGAGCTCTCACAGCCTGGGGAAGAAGCTGTTGAGCAATCTGACAGAGTGAGCTTTGATACTCCGGTACCTTCTACCTGATGGCAGGAGCTGGAAGAGGTTGTGGGAGGGATGGGTGGGGTCCTTCATGATGCTTGAGGCCTTGCTGGAACATCGTGCAAGGAAAATGTCCAGGATGGAGGGGAGACGGGCACCGATGATCTTCGCGGCAGTGTTCACTGTCCGTTGTAGGGTCTTGCGGTCAGCAGCACTGCAGTTCCCATACCAGACAGTGATGCAGGTGGTCAGCACACTCTCAATGGTGCCCCTGTAGAAAGTGGTGAGGATGGGTGGAGGGAGACTTGCCCTTTTCAGCCGGCGGAGAAAGTGGAGGCGCTGTTGTCCCTTCTTGTTGAGTGACGTGACGTTGGTGGTCCAGGTGAGGTCCTCTGTAATGTGCACCCCCAGGAATTTAGTGCTGCCAACTCTCTCCACGGATGAGCCGTCGACGGTCAGTAGGAGGTGGTCAACAGAGTTTCTCCTGAAGTCCATCACAACATCTTTTGTCTTACTCACATTGAGGGACAGGTTGTTAGCACCACACCATTCAGCCAGCTGTGCCACTTCCTCTCTGTAGTGCGTTTCATCATTGTTGCTGATGAGGCCTACCACAGTTGTGTCATCAGCAAACTTGATGATGTGGTTGGAGCTGAACTTGGCAGTGCAGTCGTGGGTCAGCAGCGTGAAGAGCAGCGGGCTGAGCACACAGCCTTGTGGTGCACCTGTGCTCAGTGTGGTAGTGCTGGAGGTGTTGTGGCCGACGCGGACTGATTGAGGTCTTGCAGTTAAAAAGTCCAGGATCCAATTGCAGAGGGAAGTGTTAAGGCCCAGCAGGTTTAGTTTGTGGATGAGCTGTTGTGGGATTATTGTGTTGAATGCTGAGCTGAAGTCAATGAACAGCATTCTTACATAAGAGTCTTTCTGTTCCAGGTGAGTAAGAGCTAGGTGGAGAGTGGTGGATATTGCATCGTCCGTGGAACGGTTTGGACGGTATGCAAACTGGAATGGGTCCAGCGTGTTTGGGAGACTGGACTTGATGTGATGCATGACTAACCTCTCAAAGCACTTCATCATGATTGGTGTCAGTGCTATGGGACGATAGTCATTCAGACAGGACACAGGTGACTTTTTTGGTACTGGAATTATGGAGGTGGATTTGAGACACGTGGGGACGACTGCCTGGCTCAGCGAGGTGTTGAAGATGTCTGTTAGGACATCCGTCAGCTGTGCAGCACAGTCTCTCAGTACTCTCTGTGGTCATTAAAAATCCCAGCATGTCTTTCGAAAAGAGTAGAGGTGTGACCTCGGCATCCTGGCCAAATTTGCCCTTTGGCCTCTGACTATCATGGTCTCCTAATCATCTCCATATCTACTGATTGGCTTCATCACTATGTCTCCTCTCCACCAATAAGCTGGTGTGTGGTTGGCTTTCTGGCGCAATATGGCTGCCGTCCCATCATCCAGGTGGATGCTGCACATTGGTGATGGATGAAGAAAAACCCCCTCACAATGTAAAGCGCTATGAGTGCCTAGAAAAGCACTATATAAAGGTAATGAATTATTGTTATTATTATTATTATTATTATTATTACTACATCAGGTCTGTAACATGATCAGCTATAAAAGGGATGTCTTAGAGAGGCAGTCTCTCAGAAGTAAAGATGGACAGAGGCTCTCCTATCTGTGAAAGAGTGCGTAAAAAGATTGTGGAATCCTTTAAAAACAACGTTCCTCAATGTCAAATTGTAAAGGCTTTGCAAATCTCATCATCTACAGTGCATAACATCTTCAAAAGTTTCAGAGAAACTGGAGAAATCTCTACGCAAGGGACAAGGCTGAAGAGCTTTGTTGGATGCCCGTGGTCTTCGCGCCCTCAGATGACACTGCATCACTCATCGGCATTATTCTGTCATTGACATTACTAGATGGGCCCAGGAATACTTCCAGAAACCACTGTCGGTAAACACACTCCGCTGTGCCATCTGCAGATGCCAACTAAAGCTCTATCATGCAAAAAGGAAGCCATATGTGAACATGGTCCAGAAGCGCCATCCTGTCCTGTGGGCCAAGGCTCATTTAAAGGAACACTTCACTTTTTTTAAAATAGGCTCATTTTACAACTCCTCTAGAGTTAAACAGTTGAGTTTTACCGTTTTTGAATCCATTCAGCCGAACTCCGGGTCTGGCGGTAGCACTTTTAGCTTAGCTTAGCATAGATCATTGAATGGGATTAGACCGTTTGCATCTCGCTCAAAAATGACCAAAGAGTTTCCATATTTTTCCTATTTAAAACTTGACTTTTCAGTAGTTACATCGTGTACTAAGACAGACGGAAAATGAAAAGTTGTGTTTTTTTAGGCCGATATGGCTAGGAACTATACTCTCATTACGGCGTAATAATCAAGGAACTTTGCTGGTGTACCATGGGTGCAGCAGGCGCAATGATATTACGCGGCGCCTGAAAATAGTCCCCAGCTATATCCTAACTAGCTACCTAGCTGGGGACTACTTTCAGGCGCTGCGTAATATCATTGCAGCAAAGGTAAAAGTTGTTTTACAAAACTTCTTAAGACGCATCTTTTTAGTAAAGTTTTTAATTTATGATTTACTACTGTGATTCTATTTTTGATATTATGTATTTTAGTTTGATTTGTTAGTTTGTTTTGTACATGTTGTAGCGCCTTGTGTTTGAGAAAGATGCATTACAAATAAAATTTATTATTATTATTATTAAAAGACTTCCACATGTAGTACCTTATTTCATATGCAAAGATGTTACTCTAGCAGTGGGCATTTACATTGAAGAATTAAATAGGACACAACTCTGTAGTGTTTAAATCAGAGCACTAAAATAAGATCAGAAAATAGTCTTTTATTTCTAAACTATGAGAGCTTTGATGTAGAAATCCTAATAACAATATAAGAACATGTGAAGAAAAAATGATGCATGACCCCTTTAAATGAAGCTGAAGATAAGAGAAAGCTGCAGGAGGTCATGGTACAGAAACACCTGCTAATAGCAAATGAATGAACAGGACAAAACAATTCAGCTTTGAGAATGAAAACCAACCTGTTTGTTCCTCAGGATCTTCTTGTTTGACTCTGAATGCTTCTTCAATCTTCATGTCTTCACTCTCCTCTTTAATAAACGCCATCTTTATAACAGTGTGTCGTGTGGATCGCAGATGATTCAGCAGGAGTTTTAATTAACAAAGAAAAATAAATCCAATTTAAATCTCTGGGTGCGTCTCAATCAGCTCCCTAGTTCAGTAGTAAGTGCACTGGAGTGAGTCAGATTGAGAGCTAATGGCCTTAATTCACCTGATTAACCACATAAATAAATAAAACACTCAAACTATGCCAACTAATAACACTGATAATAATTAGCAAATTAAGAAACTGGACTCTTAATATTTAGTTTTAATTAATATTAGGCATTTAGTATATTAGTACATTAAACAGATTACACTTTCATGAAAACATGTTTAAAGTTATCATTGATTAATACAAGTTTGTTTGCTCTTTAACACTGTTTTGAGCAGCAGGCGTGATTCGAATCACTGAATCATTTTTGAATTGATTCAATTGACTCGGAGTTTCTAAAAGCTGTGTTTCTCATCAGTACTCGGCAGGGAGCGAGTTCAGGACACAGGGAGCGAAATGAGACGCACTTTTCTGTTACTAATGTGTTCATGCGCTTTATTCACACAAAACAATGTTCTTTATTGTTAGATAAACTATTGCGATGTTTCGCTGAGTAATAATGAATTAACGTTACATCGCCTATATAAAAAAAAAACTATTAATAGATTGAAACACTTGAAATGAATAAAAACAAACCTTTCTTCAGTCGAACAACAACAGACGCGCGAGCGCGGCGCAGCCTTATGACGTCATGGCACCAGATCAAAATAAAAGTCCTTTTCACGCGCTGCTGCTGCGTCTAC
Organism: Tor tambroides; assembly: GCA_021397915.2. NCBI lineage: Eukaryota > Metazoa > Chordata > Actinopteri > Cypriniformes > Cyprinidae > Tor > Tor tambroides. The sequence goes on from JAFVLL020030941.1 coordinate 10,412, forward strand.
AATCCGAAATATATATACATATAAACTATGTGCATATTTACAAAAAGCCTTTGCACATTTACAAATCATTCTAAAAAATCACCCATAGCATTTTAATTAACAGAAAATATTGTCATAAAATGACATTTAACTATACTCAAATACTGTAAAATGACAATTTAACTAAACAGATAAAATGAACCATATATTTATATGTGATAATCTGATAGACAAGAGTGCAACAAATATGTACATGGCAATTTAAAAAAAGATCCTTTTGTGTTTGTGTTGCTGAATCTGTGATTCTGATTACAGATCACTCCATGAGAATGCTGAGAGGGAATTCATCATCATCACCATCATCCACAAGATCCACACCCTCAAAGCTCTCCTCCTGTGGGGCGATATTGGATGCAGA
>JAFVLL020030942.1:0-12476 GCA_021397915.2 Tor tambroides
TTATTTTAAATTATTGTCCCTGGACCAGTAGTGTACTCTTGTAATAAAGTAGCGGTGGCTGGGGCAGATATTAAGTATCAATTCTGCTTAAAAAGATGCAATCTAATCCTGTTTACATGAAATAAGCCTGCTCCCGAGCAGGTTTAAGCTTAGGGACCTGTTGCTATGACAGCAAGTCTAGGATGAGCTTCGAAGAACCAAATGATCCAAGATCAAGCAAAATCGGCAACAATCAAATCCAGCTAACTGAGTTAGCGACGTACGAAGAACGGACCCCTGGTGTTTGAGTTTCAGGTTTCTGAAATTGTGTGACAAGTAAAGATTTTGTGTGTAAGCAGTTGAAAAAAAACTGTAACAACAGGTAGCATTATACAATGTTTTCTTTTGTAAAATTTCTTTACAAAACAAGAATGATACTCTCTACTGTTTATAATTCACTGCAGGATATGTAACATGGTCCACGTTTACATTACAATAAGAAATTATTCTTATAGTTTTCCCCTTTTGTATAGATGGTAATCAAGTCACCATTCAAGTCATCATTATTTATATAGCGCTTTTTACAATGCAAATTTGTCAAAGCAGCTTTACAGTGTGTCAAAATAGTGTGTTGTTCTCCTCATGGCCAGACAAAACCAGCAGTTTAAATCTAGGCTGCAGCAGAGTCAGATTGTGCAGAGGACTCATCTGGTTCCTGTGGTCTTATCCAGATGGCCGTCGAGGTGACAAGGTCTTCGGAGGGGATCAGTCTCTGGGGCACATCTAGATGTCCTGGTTTCCGCTGACATTCAGGGCTGTAGAGGTCATCTCTAGGTGCTGATCCACCATAATGAAAGTAAAAGACTACACAACACTTATGAAGATGTTCAGCTATATGCAACTGCTGTGGTAGTATTTGATTTTTTACGTTCAGAATATTTTTGTATATGATATTACTGTAGAAATGTTGCAAATTTTTGTCATTCATTTTTGTACTGTGCTAGGTTTGAAGTCTAGTTTAACAGTTTTGAAAACAGTATGTAAACGTGCAAATTGGCTTGTATAGTACATAAAGTTTTGGTGGCGTTTATGTCGAAGAGATAAAAGAATTCATGTAATTTGACAGGTGTTGTCAATGAATGCATTTTGTGCCAAAGCAATGATACATGATTTACAGTTTAGCCCACACAGGCTGATGTAGTGCTTGCTGTGTGAAGAGTTTTGAAAAAAAAGTGACCCAAGTATTGAGAAATGTTTCCTAGCGAAACTTTAGTTCACCCCAAAATGGGCCAGTAGTATATGCACATTGTCACTTAACTTCTGCTGCTTGACTTCACGGAAGGATCATTATGAAATTATTAGCCATGGAAGAGGTGCAGATTTTGCAATAAATATTTCAAATAAAAATTAAATTAATAAATAGACTGCAGTAATTAATAAATTGTTAAATCGTAATTTCGAGCCCTGACATTATGAAAGGTTTTTAAACGGATAGTTCACCCAAAAATGAAATTACCGTAAGTCCAAAAAAGTGCATCCATCCATCATTTCACGAGTTCACCCTTACATCTAATCTGATAGCAAATAGTAAGCATATTTTGGCACGCTGTCCTGGGGGAGGGCTCCGAGCCCAGTATTTGGCCAGAACCCTGAGAACTCCCCCTATCCCTAATATGGAATAAAATAGATTAGGAGTGAAGAGTTGGGGTGGAGAAGGGATGCCAGAAAACTGTCATTGGACAGAGGTAGGTAGGCTGCATATATATACACATATTGTGCTAGTTAGGCTGGTTAGCTAAACGAGTTGCACCTGTGCCAAATTAGTTGATTAGCTGATCGTGCTCCTCCCGAACCTTGTTAATAAAACATCATAAAAATGCTCCTCACAGTTCTGGGGGGTTAATAAAGACTTCCTGAAGCAAATCTATGCAGTTTTATAAGAAAAATATCCATATTTAAAACTTTAAGTTAGCTTCCGTTAGCTTTAGGATGAATGGATTCTCCTTCAGGATGGAGGCATGCACTTTATTGGACAATAGAATATTACTACCCATTCACTGCCTTTATAAAGCTTGGAAGAGCCAGGACATTTTGTAATATAACGCCGATTTTATTCGTCTGAAAGAAGAAAGTCATATACACATAGGATGACTTGAGGTTGACTAAATCATGGGTAATTTTCATTTTATCCCTTTAAAGGGATAGTTAATTTTCATTAACTATCCCTTTAAAATAATTTATAATGTCCTGTTATTAAAAAGTGCTCATCTTGACTGATGTCTGCATTTAAAATTATAGTTGAAGAGGTAGCATCTCTGTTACTGTCAGCCTCCTCTGACTGGGGTGCGGGACGGAGTGGGCGCCTGCACCCTAGCACTAAAATACTATAAGCATACTTGGCAATAAAGCTCTTTCTGATTTCTGATTCAATACCATAAATGTTTTCACTTTACCATATGACTGAATCTATACTGTATTGACTGTTGACCTTTCCAGATGAAGGGTGAGTTACAAATTACAATAATTTGGAATCTTTTTGAAATCGCAAAACAGTTCTATAGAATTCATATCTGTAAAAATCTATAGATTTTTACATAAATGATTCACTGATTAAACATTAAGATCAGCTTGATTAAATGATTTTGTCTCTCACTGAGCTGATAATAAGCTGTAATGTTTGAAAATGTGCGTTTGAAAATGTGCATTTTAAATAATCTGTTGTGAAATTATTTGTTAAAATATTATAAAGGCAATTAAAAACGGTGAATTCACAATTAATGCAATGCATAAACTTTATAAAATTATTTATTTGTTTCTTACAAGAACAGTGTAATAGCCAAACCAATTCAGAAAACTAGAACAAAGTTTGAATCAAAGCAGGGAATTTTTGATGGCTCATAATCAAGATTTTTTTTAAGTAAATGTTACATTATTTTTTAAAAATGTATACATGATTAAAGATTCCAAATTTCATTCCACAAAATTCACTTCTGTGCATATGAGACAACAGATTACTTCAAGTTACATTTACTAATTTTTTTAAGTTCTTGCAGCTCATTTTTTGTTTTGTCAAGTTCGCCTTGCATCATTTTCAACTCTCTTTGCAGTTGCTGTGCGTCTTTCTTCTGCTGGCTCATGTCTTTCAATAATTTATCATCATGCTCTTGGGTGGTTTTAGCTGGTTTTAGGGTGGTTTCACCAATCTTCCACTTTAACATTTCCAGGTCCTTTCTGTCATCCAATGTTTCTCCTTTTCCCTTTTCTTCTTCTTTTTCTCCTTTGTCTTTTCTATCAAAACTGCTCACTTGGTTTCTATTCCCTGCTTCATTTCTAAGCTGTCTCTTGTTCTTGTTATACATAGCTTTGGTGTAACATTTTTCTTCATTCCTCATCACCATCTCATTAAACTTCATCAGAAGAGAAGAGATTTGCTGCCGATCTTTTTTGTTTCTGTTGCTGAAGACATGATATCTTCCTCCACATACTTGAATTACTGCCTTCAGGTCTGAATGAAGTTCTTTCAGGTAGTCTTCAATAGACCTCTCCTCCAGCTCATCCCCTTTGGTGAACAGCACAATCATGTATTTGATGACTTCATCCCCAAACTCCTTCAGGATATTCATGACTGTTGTTATCTCTTCAGTGGTAAATCTGCCAATAGGCAGCACTAGGAGAAACACATGTGGCATGTGCTTGTTGACAAATTCGATGATATTCTGCTTCATTTCAGTCTCAAACCGTGAAGAATCACACCATCCAGGAGTGTCAATCACTGTGATTTTTTGCTTGTTCACAGTGGACATGCTCATCAAACAGGCTTGAGTGACTCGCTCTGAGCTGGGCGCTGTGTGAAATGCATGGCTACCCAGAAGACTGTTTCCTGATGCGCTCTTCCCTGCTCCTTGCTTTCACAACAGAACAATTGTCAGCTCCTCCATTTTAGCCTTTCATTGACAAAGAAATCAAACAAATAACATTTGCAAGTCAAAATTAATATATAGCTTATATATATATAAATATATATATAATATTCTTTAAGTAAAAAGTAATTTATCTTTACATTATTCAAACCTCTTTCTGTAAAAAATATTACAGTACCTTTTAGTTTCTGTGCTCTGTTGTTTCTGCTACAATGAAAGTGTTTCATGACTGAGAAGCACATTTATACTCTGAGTAGATGCTCCACCTCCATCTGAAGATGTCACAGGCTTATGCACAGCTTTATCAAGAGCCCCATCCACTGGAACTCAACTGACTCAGCAGGTCTTTGTTTTGTGTTTTATATTTCACTGGGGAAATACGTTATGTTGGTGTGTCACATCAAATTTTTTGTTTCTCATTGTGAAACAGAATATCAATCTCGTTATGACCTGCAAATGCAACCACAACTACTACAATAAATGTAATGAAAGTTAATTTTAAAACAACAATGACAAAAATTTAGCTGCAAACGACAATCATCAAGGTCCAAGTGCCAATGGCTTATGCGCATGATTAGGTGATACAATTGCCCTGTATCTCTTTAAATATAAAGTGTTTTACTGCAAATTCAACAGTCTTGAATCTCAACTGATAAGAAAAGATTTGATTAATCAGTTTACAGAAAGCTATTCTGAAAAGCGGTAGAACCCCTTATGGGCAGAATCTGGCATGGCCTGTGGTGCATCCTCAGAATGTCCTCTGATCTATGTGTACTTACTTTTGTTCGGATTTTGCATTCAGACGACATAAGTTCAGAAGTCTATTAGTTAAAAGAAGGCTAATTTTCTTTGGCTTAGGATGGTGTTTGCAAAGTTTAGACAAGTGGCAAATTTCTGAGTCAGATTTTAGTCCTTAAAGTTGCAGATTTATGATCTGCAATGTAAATGGCCTGATTATAGCGCTGCCTAGTATATCTAGGGGGCACCCAAGTTTAGAGCACATTTGGAAAAAGAAGATGAAGAAGATCAGAATTTTTCGTGCTTGAACCCCTAATAATAGTTTGCAAGTCTTATCCATGTGTGTAAATAAAGTATTCAGTGTCAGAGTCAATATGAATCTGCATGATAGAAATGTATTAACATTGCTGCAAGCCTTTAAATATTGCATTACAGAAAAGTATGTTAAAGCTGGTTAAAGATACAACATAATTTCCTTAATAAATAATATTAAGTTACCTAACATACAAATGTCATCAAGCTGGTCAAACATTCAAATAAATTCTTTGCATGTGTTCTTCATATAAACGTTTAATTTCATTCCATTTAAATGCCTTTGTTTAATTTATCTTATCTTTGTACTGGTCCAGTTCAATTTAAGTATATAAGAAAGTGAGTCAAAAATCTACACCTTAGAAACAAACAATAAAGGGAATGATTTGTATGATATAAAGGTTTTTTTCCCCCAAATCACTCATTGCTCTGCCATTTTAACTTTACATCCACTCTGAGAGAAGCAGAGCACAGCATTTCCACTCTAACACATCTCAGGTCTCTTGGCAGCTCGGCAGCGGAGAACTTTGAGGAAACTGTCAATTTTGTGGGAATCCCTGCGGAAACAGGACAGCAGGAAATGGAAATTGACAAGTCGAGAAGTTTTATCTTGGCCAAGGCTGCTGATGTAAAAAGGGAGAGAGGACAGGTTGTCTGAAGATGAACCCATCTGTAAAGGAAAAAACATGGACAGGGACAATGTATAAACCAACCCTGCTTCAAAAGATTTCTTTCAATGTTTTTTATCCAAACATCATTCAGTTTTACTTCATACTGCCCTCTTACAATCATCATTCACAATATATGCACTGTGAGCTGTTCTTTCAAGTGCAATCACCTTGTTAAAGACATGCTCTAGACCTGCTCCCAGGCTGTTGATGTTGTCTTGCAGCTCTTTGGTCTTGCTGTTAATGGTGTTGCGTTCTGGATGTGCCAGGCTGGACGCCTCAGAGGAGAGAAGGGCGAGGGGATCGGACCACGCCAGCAGCAGAGACCGAGCCAGAGACAGCAACTCATCCTCCTGCACATACAATCAGATCATTCACTACTTGTCTGTTTCATGGGTGATGTTTGCTCATAGTTAACACTGCACATTAAAAGGTTATTCACCCAAAAACACGTAAATTCATCTTGTTCCAAGTCCATAAGACTTTCGAACCAGTGAGGTTTCATGAAAGCATGTTTGTGATTCTGCAAGGTTTGTCAGTGAAACAAGTTGAGTTCACATGTATCATATTTAATGTGCTTTATGTATGTGTTTTGATTAAAGTTTAGATGTGAATAAAAGCCTAAAATAAATCTGTTCATCATGTAAAGTAATCACATCACTTCAGAGGACTTGGATTAAACAAGTCCTCTTGATTCATATGGATTTCTTTTTCAATGTCTTTATGAACTTTTTGAACTGTCAAAGTATTGGAACAGAAACAGAAATCTCAGAAATCTCTCATGATTTCTCTGGAACAGAAATTTATAGTATATACAGATACATTTACGTAATATAGTATCACGTTTTTGTAATTGTATATATTTTGTTTTATATAAAGTAGTATAGTAATAACAACAATTCAGTAATTAATTTAGTAATATATTTTAATACAATAAAAAATGTATAATTATGTTTTCATTTAAATTATGCCATATATTTCATTTTTATAATTATAAAAATGTTCAAATCAAATAAAAGAATAAAATGAACAAATAAGATAATATACACTTTCAGAAATAAAGGTACAAAATCTGTCACGATTATTTGCACCTTTTCAAAAGGCACAAAAAGGTCCATATTGGTAAATTACATATTAGTACCTTAAGTGTACAAATTTGTACCTGAAAGATACAAAAGTGTACCTTTTGAACCCCAGCGTAAGAGAAAGTATTTTTGCATTTGATAGAGATGAAGATGGATGCAGTGAAGAGTGCATTTACCGGGACGTTCAGGGCTTGGTCTTTGTCATTGGGAATCTGAAGGGACGATGTGTGGCACATTGACGGACGGGGCATCATTACCCTTCCAACAGGAGGAAAGTGAGAATCCTGTGGATGAAAGAAAGGTTAATATCAAACAACCACCCTCAAATCAATGAAATAAATACCTGTTTGGATAAAACTGAAGTCACATATTGCAAATAACCCAGTGAGTGGGGCTTATATCACCACATAAACACCAGGGTGTTTGATACTGACCAGGTCATTGGTGAGAGAGGTGCTGAGAGAGTGAAGTTTGTCTGAAAGCTGAGAGGCTCGCTCCAGTAAATCATTCAGACCGACACCATTGATGGAGACAAACGCACACATCAGAACAGTCACTGAAAAGCAACAAGAAAAAGAAACCGTTCAAAAATAACAGTATGGCCATTTGAAGTCCATTAAGTATGAACAGAAAATGATATAACGAGGGATGGAGGAGAGGTAAAGTGTAAAATGTGACTGGGAAAGGTTAGTCTGAGAAAGACATGAGGTTTGCTTACCTGAAAAGCATAGTCTAGGTCCTTGCGTCATTTTAACTGGTTTTAACTGGTCTCGTTGAATCTTTGCAGTCTGATTTCCTCTCTTGAGCTCCCTGTCATTTTCTTGCCATTATATAGGTCTGCTCTTCTTGGTCCTCTCATTTGCATATGCAATGAGTCTTGCACTCCAGGTGTATTAGTTAAATCCTGAAACTAATGAAAAACATTGATGTGAGGGTTTGGCTGATCAATATTTAGAAGCTGTTTGAGTAGATACAGGACACAAGAGGGCAAAAATCTGATGATCAGATGATGATCAGATGGTCAGGTACCAGGTAAATACATAGAAAACATTCTTTTAACACTCTTTTAATTACTTTTGCATAAAAATATGATATTTGTGATGTTTGGTGATTTGTGTGCCTACTAAATTTTTCTATTTTTTTATTATTTATTTTTGTGATGCAATTATTTTAGGGTGTCTGAATGGAAAAACAAGTTGATTGCACCACTATGAGAATCAGAAAGAGCTTTATTGCCAAGTCACAAGGAATTTTTCTTGGTACCATGAGCTTCCAATGCAGAAAAAAGGTACAGACATAGTGCAAACATATATAATTTAAGCTAATAAAATGGCCTTTTTTGTAATAAACTGGCTGTTTTGTTGCTCAGTGCTATGTAATGCCAGTTCATAGAGAAAGTGGGCCAGCTGTGAGGGGTCCAGGTTGATTTTTCCAGCTCTTTTCCTCACTATGGAGGCTGTGTACCCATTCTACACTCCTACAGCCACATGCCATTTAAAGAAAATCTACACATGAGAGACCCTTCCCCAGGAATGAGGAAACACTCATTTGTCATGACCTGCTGTGAACTGAGAATGTTTTAACCATTTGTTTTTTGTCTTTTATTTTCTTTCCTTGTTTATTTCTGTCTGAATGTGCTGGTTGAACCCAATTCCCTTCATGTTTCCAACTTAATAGTTACAGTGTATGACCTTATGGGACCTTGAAATAACAGGACTTTTGTAATATTTTGTGCAATGGTGATATCATTCATTCATTCAGTTACCTCAAATAGGCTTTAGTCTTTCCAAAACTGCTCATATAGCCTATTTTGGGAACTTTTAAATTTCACATATATTTCAGGGAACCTGTACATTTTATAATTTCCTTTAACCAACTCCTAAAACCCTTGTTAACAGTAGATCCTCACTGCTATAACATATGTATTTAAGAACGACTAATCCAACAAACAACTTTATAATCTCATTACAGTGAGAATAGTATTGTCTTCCCATGTGTCCTCTGCATAGAGGGGTTTCTCCTCCCTCAAGACTGCTGGAGAAGGAGGCGTGGATGCAGGCGTTAGGCTACTTAATGCTTTCCAGTTCAAAATTATTCATTTTTTTTTCCAGGTAAATCTTGCCAGATCCTTCCGGACTGCAGACCCAGGTAAAGTAATTGGTTGACATTTCATGCTAATTTAATTAACTCCACTTTAGCTCGTTGACAGCAGTGTAAATGCATATGAATGTGGGATGATTGTTTAGAGAACAGGACGTTCTTGTCTGAAGGTTGCCGTTAAATACCTTACCTCCCTCATTTTCAGAAGCGCGTGCTGCTTTCAGTCATTTCTTCCTAAAGGTTTTATCGCGTAACATCTTGATTTAGACAGACAGGTATTCTTAGTCAATCTTAACTTTTAACTAACCGTTGAGGAGGTGGGTTGATGCAATGATGAAACTTTCAGATCTTTAGAAAGTGACAACTCTGCTTTTGTTCCAGTTAAAAGTATCCACATGCTCACGGACACAATCGAATAGGCTCGTTTTAAAAGTAAAACAAAGATAGCCTAGGTAATGTTCACGAATTTCATACAGACATTTTAGCTTAGAGAACATACTGCAAAAAAAGGGGGGGGGGGGGGGGGTGATAAACTGGAACAACATGGAGGTTACAAATACTATAAAACTTGCACATATTTTGTCATGCGGCATTTAAATTTAGCCTATTGTTTACTGCGTAAATGTAATTTAGTCTTTACGATATTAGTTTAGCAACCACAGTATGAAAGGACTGGACAGACAGGGGTAAAACTGTTTGAACAGATGAGGGGGGTGGGGTGAGAAATGAATGAATCTTATCTGCCGTCGAATGAATAGTAACCTATATTGTAACATCTTGTTTTTTATTCAGTTTTTCTCTCGAAAACCTATATGTAAATAGGTTACTGTGTTAAAACCTATAATAAGTGACCATTATTGTGAATATTGGTTCAAATGTGACCCCCTTATGTCTCTGGTAATATTTCTGGCAGCAAAAAAGCTTGCTTGATTTAGATTATAGTCAGGCTGGTCTGAAAACCATACAGCTGGTCAGGCTGGGAGACCAGCTTGTTGACCAACTAAACTTGCTGAGGGAAGGCATTAATTCAAATTTAAAATGTATTCTTATAGAAATAACTCATTGTATTTTAATTACCTATGAGACATGTATTCAGAGGCATCTGGGTTTAGTGAATGTAGTGCACAACACACAATAAAAATAAAGTTTAAAGGGAAAGTTATACATCACAATGTGATGAGCTCTGAAGTGGCTGGTGGTGATGCTTATAGCTGTTTAAAAATGTTAATGTATGAAAGTGTGTTCATTTTTTAATTCATCAATTAATCTGCTACTTCTATTTAGTGTACATACAGGTCCTTCTCAAAAAATTAGCTTATTGTGATAAAGTTCATTATTTTCTGTAATGTACTGATAAACATTAGACTTTCATATATTTTAGATTCATTACACACAACTGAAGTAGTATATTATAATTATATGAAATATATATTACTATATATATTACTAATAAATTAATTATATAAACAGAATGAAATATTAATAATTTATATATATATATATATATATATATATATATAATTTTTTTTTCTTCATCTTTTTGTAAATGTGGAAATATCACATATGTCATATCTCAGATTTTGCTTATTAGGCAACAAGGAGCACAAATGAAGACTTTTGCTTCTCAGTCTCCTTCTCAGATGTTTCTCCTGAGAAAAGTATCTCAGTAATCTCATATGTGTCTGCTTTTTAGGATCATATTTGCTAAGACACCAGTGAGATCTCAATATGAACTCAAACATTTCTCATCAAATGATTTATTGTATAGCTCTAGAATCTTACTGGATGGCAACTAGTGACTCATTTGGGGCTGTTTTTATTCCTCCACAATACCTCTAGCAGATAACAGTTGATTTTAGGCATAAATAAGAGCAGTTTCTGAGCAGTACTGTTTCATCAAAGAGAGAGGAATCACAGAAGTCAGAGGCTCGTGGTGAAACACGTAAACAATAACACAAGGTCAAGCTTGTTTTTTCCTCTTTTTCCGTCCTTTCGGCAGCTGAACGGAGACGAATGAGGAAATACAAATGTCACACATGTCGATAAGTCCAACTAAATGCCACTGCACCATACAAATGTCATTCCTCACTCATTGCCGGCTTCCATTGAAGCACGACGTCCTCTAAACGCTGCGGTCGGAGCCTGAGATGAGGACGGGTTTGTTTGACACTGTTAACCACCATCTCACACACACACACACAAACACAGAGAGCCCATTAAAACATTAAACGGCTGTTCTTCCAGGCCTGTGTGTCAGCGGCCAGGTCTATTTCAGCTCCTCTTGATGTTTGCTCAGGTTGTCACGGATGACATTTTCCCATGGCAGGCAGATTGGTAGGCGTTTAGCATGCGAGCGCCGCCTCAGTCATCGCTGTTGAGTAATGAAGAAATTGAGGGAAAGCCTTTCATTTGTCCTGTTAGTAAAGAGATAGTCAGAGCTGGGTGGATTACTTACTAATTGTAGTCTGTTAATGATTCCAAATTACTTGATAAAATTGTAGTTAGTAACGTATAATCCATTACATTACACATTTGAGGTAATATAATCAGAGTACTTTTTGATTACTTTTAGATTACTTGACTCGATTATCATATTGATTTAAATAGGATAATCTGATATAAAAGTATAAAGAGTAGGAAAATATATTCCATTCGTTGTAATTAACGACATGAAGTGCATTGAACATTACATTACGCCAAGGTTTCCCAAACTAGGGTTCGTGAAGAAACTACAGGGGGTTTGTGAGTGTAATGAAAAGACTAATAAATAATAATCATTTTAAAATAACAACAATCAAAATAAAACACTACATATTTTATTAGTTTATCTGCATGTCATGTGACCAACATCAGAGAACAATGAATATGCAAATGTGTTATTTTAACTTAAAATCTCTAATATATAAATATATTAAAAAGAGGTTCAGCTGACAAAGCTTATCAATTCCTGCATTACATGTAAATAAGAAATAGCATGAATTTGTGTATTTTAATGTGTTATGAATAAATTATGAATAATTTATTGCTATTGTGTGAATGATATGTAATCATGTAATCAATAAAAAGTAACTGTTACAAATATTTTAAAATGTAATCGAATTACAAATACTTCATTTTTGGAATCTGATTACGTAATCCAGATTACATGTAATAAGTTACTACCCAGCCCTGGAGGTAATGCTGTGGTGAAATCTGCATTTGTTCGGCTGATGCGTGTGAGAGACGCTCATGAACAGCAGCTCATCTACAGTCTCATCAGCGGCGATCTTGCTAAATCTGGATCAGAACCACAGCAGAAATCAGCTGAGCAGGCTGCTAATGGATGCTTACAGTATGTTTGAAGTAGTTAAGTTGAGTGTGTTTGTGATCCAGACATGAATGATTCCTCCAAGCATGTGTGCTGGCAGTTTACTAAGTGATCAGATGCACTGCTTTCACCTGCTGCACCAGGAAAAAAAATCCCACAGACTGAAGGAGGAAGCTGAGCAAAATCTAGAGACTTGGGCCAGTTAGCAATCAAGATGCACTCATAATTCCTTAGCAATCAATGTATACAGTGGTCAACATTTGTAGTGGATCAAAACCTTTCATCAAAGTCATCCTAAAACAAAAACAATACCCTATCTTGTCTTTGATGAACTTTTTTGATCCACTTCAAATGTTGACTACTATAT